>JADBJO010030374.1:0-17973 GCA_016801955.1 Conus betulinus | reverse complement strand
TCTAATACATACTCAGGAGAAAGCTGTGGTGAACGTTGTGCTGTCTTGGATAGACCCAGGGGACAGGTATGCTGTGGTGAAGAAGCATGTGTGGGTTTGTGTCGGTTGGGAAGAGATCGAGATCCCGTGGCGTCTGAGAAGGAAGGGTTTGATTCTTTGCGAACACACTGTAACAGAAATTGTGTTGGTGTTGATTATGTGCACCACTTGGGTAATGGCGAAGAGGTATGTGTTGCAAGGATTAATAATTTCACTTCCGTCACGTGGAATGTAGACGTTTTGTGTCAAAACAGGATACGACAAACTTTTTTCATTATTTTTTTTTTTCCAATTTTCAATTCGTAAGTTTAGTAAAACTTTTGCAGATAACTTCCATGCATTTCAGTTTCCAGTTTAGACAGCTGCCCAACTGCTTCCAAAACAAGGTCGACAATCAGGTGTGGTGGTCTTCTGTTGATTAACACAAAACTAATTCCTTTTGTTCGACAAATAACATGTAAATATGATAATATGTTGTGTTTTTATATTGGCAAAGAATGTCTTGGACTAGACAAAAATCTGTATATGTACTTGTGCCCCACCAAGTGGAAGTCCGTTCAATCATTTTAATAAAACTGTCCAATTACATAATATAAGACGGGTGTAAACACATTTATGAACATATTCAATTTTTTATGAATTTCACACACACACACACACACACACACACACACACACACACACACACACACACACACGAGCGCGCGCGCGCGCGGGCGAATCTGTACGCATCTGTAGAAACATTTGGGAATGTCAAAGGGAAAGTGAACCGCAAAGACTTCAAAAGAAAAAGAAAAAGGTTAACCTATAATATAATAGCATTGTGTGATATATTATAATAGAAGCATAACTAGCCATAATTATTACACAAAATACACGAACATTTAGACATGGGAAAATAATGGTTTGTATGTCAGCCATTTTTCAAAAAAGGTTATATAGCATAAACTTAAATATGCATTATGTTGCTCGATTTTATATCTATAGTTCAATTTTTTCAAAAAAGATGTTGTTTGTGGAAGGCTTCCTTCCAATTTGCATGTATATACGTAATGTTTTGTTTTGCTAGTAATATAATGAAATATAAAATTTCATCAATATTGATAGTCACATCGAAACCCAATAATATTAAGGATGCCGTTAATTTCATATTCGTTGCATTGACACATTTTTCTTTAATTAAACCAACAAGAGAATTCCAAAACTGTTGAACATAAGCACATTTCCAAAGCATATGGGTCAATACTATCTTTACATAAACCACAAAAAAACTACATTTATCATTATCAGCCACTCCCATTTCTTTTAAAATAACATTAGTACCTAGACACCTATGCAATATTCTCAGCTGAAACCATTTCAATTTTATGTCTTTAACTTTATGTACATTCAAGAAACATAATTTCCAGTTATGACGAACCGACATTTTCTGATCCCATTTGTCACAACATTTCGCTCGTAAATTATTATCAATCATAATATCATAGTATAATCTAGAGCCTTTATGAATGGCAAACAATTTCTTAAATGAGAGTGTTACGTTGATACATTTATTGTTTTCAACAACAATATTAGATTTTCTTATGTAGTCAGTTATAGCTGACCTATAGCCAGCAAAAGTAAGAAAATTAATGTTTAGATTATACTTTTCCCTAAAACATCTATGAGACAGAACATTTCCATTTTCATCAAAAAAACTGAGCGAGATGGAAAACGTCTTTGTTATCCAGTATTTTAGACACAATATATTTGTTTCCTATTTGAATTCGGTGTTGTAGCAAAATGGCTCAGCAAGAAATTCAGCAGAGGTTTTTGGAGTACATTTAAAAAAAAAAAAAACGTTATATAAGCATCAAAGACGTCCTTCCAAAAAAGATTATATGAAGTAAATTTTGAAACTAATTCTGGACCATATTTTTTCAAAATTGGAAACTTAGGGAAATTAGCAAGTAAAATGTCTTTCCATTTATGGGCCGATTTTTCAGCCCTGCGAATCCAAGATAATTTAAGAGATGTGACGAATATTCTTAAGTCAGGAAGGCCAATACCACCATTTTTAACACTTTTGTGAGCTATTTTCCGACCGATTTTGTCCGTTTTTTTTTTATTCCAGACAAATTGATAACATACTTGTTGACAAGTTTGAAAAAAGACATCAGGAGGATTTGGCAGAAGTAACCACAGATGAGTCAGTTTGACAGAATTATGGATTTTAAAATTGCAACTCTGCCAAGAGGCGTTATCTGGCGTTTTACCCATGTCTTAAATAAGAACTTAACATCGGCTAATCTTTCTGAATAATTAATATTTAAACAATCTTTCAAATCATTCGTAAACCATACACCAAGTATTCGAAATTTGGATGGATTCCAATCAAAGTCTAAATGCTCTAAATATCGGGTTTTACAATTTTTTCTACTTCCCAGCCATATTACACTTGACTTACCCAAATTCATACGAAGACCTGAGACCAAAGCAAAATCTATATAGAACACCAATACATGTTTCAAAAGACTTACGATCTCCTGCAAGCAGGAACTCTGTATCATCGGCGTACTGTGACAGTTTGTGTTCTACATCATTAATTGTAATTCCTTGGATATCAAGATTTTCCCTGACCATTATTGCTAGTATTTCTACACATAACACAAACAAATAGGGAGAAATTGGGTCCCCTTGTCTACAACCTCTTTTTACGTCAAACCAGTTTGAGACCTGACCATTTACAATGACACACGACTTAATCTTTTTATAAAAAGTCCTTATCCATTTGCATATATCATTTTTAAAACCAAAAACATCTAGTACTTTAAACATAAATTCCCAATTTACCGAATCAAAAGCTTTTTCGAAATCTATTTTATAACAACCCAGGTAAGTTATATTCATCCAAATAAGCAATAGTATCATAAATCAGACGTAAATTATCACCAATATATCTGTTTTTTATAAACCCTGTTTGGTCTTCGTTGATAATGTTTGGTAGTACTGATTTAATCCGATTTGCTATGCACGACGATCCAATTTTATATACGACATTTAAAAGTGAAATTGGTCTCCAATTTTTTAAGTATTGTCTGGTTTATCACCTTTGGGAATAGATGTAATAATTCCTTCCTTTTGTACACTGCTCAATTCCTCTTTTCTAAAACTTGCGTTTAAAGCTCTGACAACGAATATACCAATCTTAGTCCAGAAAACCTTGAAAAATTCTGTGGTGAAACCGTCAGAGCCTGGACTTTTATTATTACTCATGTTCTTCAAGACATACGTTGCTTCCTCTAAAGTAATCTCTCCCTCTAAATGTTTTTGCTTCTGTTTCATCTAGACAAGGGATGCTATTCGCTAAGTTATTTATTTCACAATCCTGGACATTGCCTTCTGTATAGAGTGACTGGTAAAACTTCTGCACCTCTTGAAGGATATCCTTTTGATGTGTTAAAATGTTACCTTGTTCATCGATGATCTTAGCCATATTTTTACTGACAAAATGCCGCTTTTCTAAATTGCAAAAATAACTACTAACTTTCTCCCCTTCCGCTATCCATCTAGCTCGTGATCTTAATAATACTCCTTCTATTTGTTTTTCTCTAATTTCTTTCAGCTGTTCTTTTTTCATATTCATATTTCTAACATCATCCTCATTCTTTTTCTCAAGTTTTTCTAATCTACATATATCTTGCTCTAATTGTTTTTCTTTTTCCATAGTTTTCTTCTTTTTCATCGTAGCATAAGAGATTGTTTTTGATCGTATTTCATCAATAAAAAATCGAGAAAAAAAATCGTCAGAAATAGAAAATTGTAAGTCTTCATCTCGCAAATTGCTTTCATTTATGTTTACTGCATATTCTTCTTAATGTTTTTAATTTCATCATTTATTTCATCTACATATGCTTTATCTTTTTTAAAAGAGATGAATTGAACTTCCAAAAGGTATTATGCTTTACACTGTCATTGAATTTCAGTTTAAGAAGTACAGCGGAATGATCTGTTCTATATCCGCATTCGATATCAGCGTCATCTACAAATGAAACCACAGAATCTGAAATAAAAAAAAAAGTCTAACCTCGCCTGTTGAAAAGGATTGGTTCTTCTCCACGTGTACGGAGACAATCAGGATTTAACTGACGCCAAATATCGTTTAAATCTAAATTGTCGATAATGTTTTCGACGACAGTCTCTTTTGCTTTAGGGTTATTAGTATGTTTGTAATTACAATAGTCTCGAGAAGGATCAAGAACTAGATTAAAATCACCTGCTAGTATTATATTTTCAGTATTAAACCCATCAATCTTTTCTTTCAGTGTATGATAAAACCCAGGATCATCTCTGTTAGGGCCATATATGTTAACAAAAAGGAAATTGCTTTTATGCATTTCAATCAATACCATAACATAATTTCCAGTTGTATCTTTCATTACACGTTTGACTTTGAATTCGAAATTATTGTTAAACAGTATTGCAACCCCTCTTGAGTTTGATGTATGGTTTGAAAAAAAAAAAAAACCCGATATCCCCATCCGCTAAAACATAATCTTCCATCTTTTTCTCAAAGTGCGTATCTTGTAAAAAAAAATAGACAGAATATTTCTGATTTCTTAAATAATGGAAAACATCCCGACTTTTCTGCGGATTGTTCAGCCCTTGACAATTTACTGAAAGAACTGATATACTACTATCCATGTCTCAAGTAAATTTTTATGAATACATTATTTTTAAATAACAAAAAAACTTACATTATTACCGTCAAACAATAAACAATCCCAAATAGAAGGAAACATCCAATCAATGCCAAGAAGACAAAGTGAGTAACCCATAAAGACAATAAAATGACTCCCTTTGTAACGTAAATCATCATATCCTGGTGAAACAAACGAACACATAACGAAGACGGAGTAGGACAAACATCATGTAGAATAATCTTGCAAACAACAAACAATGGAAACGTAGAAAATCGCTTGACTAGGCACAAGCGAGCATTGGGGTGCGTGTCGACAGAAAAAAACAAAAAAAAAAACAAAAAAACAAACAAAAAAAAACACGACCACTACGGGTCATACCAGGGCTTGGGAATGAGACAAGTCAAAGAAAAACACCAATAGTAAAGAATATGTAATCATACATACAAAGATTTATTTCCTTCCCCCCCCCCCCCCCCCCCCTCCCCTCTCTCTCTCTCTCTCTAACAAGCGAGGAACTCGAATAACAAGCGAGGAACAGAGAGGGGCCAGAGGAGAGAGAGAGAGAGAGAGAGAGAGAGGGGGGGAGAGAGGCGGGGGGGTCACAATGGAATGAAATATGACTGTCTTCCCTGATTCTCTCTCCCTCTCTGTACAAACATGAGCAACCGCGCACAATCGTGACTAAAGAACTCAGACATATTTTATGCCAGTAAATGCCAAAGTAGCATATTTTCAGGGTTGAAAACATTTTTATAAATAAGCAGACATGTTTGGTCAAAAGATGTGAGGAAAAAAAAAATCGTGGATGACAATTATGGAATATATATATAAACTGAGACACATATCAGTTGGTGTCAGTATCTGTGGTTCGAAGGTGACACAGGAATAGCCATAATGGCCCCTATGAGCGTTATTACTAATGTGAGCTAATTACAGCCATTGCGGTCAAATCAAATCATCTTCCACCTCACCCTCAGTCCAAAAAAACTACATACCATCAAATTAATCATATAACAAAACAACTGATTCGACGATAGGAGAAGAAGATGGAGGAGGAGGAGGAGAAGGAGGAGGGGAAGGAGGAGGAGAGAGAGAGAGAGAGAGAGAGAGAGAGAGAGAGAGAGAGAGAGAGAGAGAGAGAGAGAGAGAGAGAAGAGAAAAGAGAGAAAAGAAAGAGAGAGGGAGAGAGAAAGAGAGAATCGACAAGAGATGAATGGTTTGCTGGTACAGTCAATATCCTTTTAGAACATATTAAAACGGAGCAATGCATCTCATCTTCTTCAAGCAAAAAATGTACCTGGACTGAAAAGTATAATAAAGCAACCTTCTTAACTATATGCGACATATGGTAACGTCACAATATTCAAGATACGAATTTAAGGTACGGAACATGCGCGAGCGCTCGCGCGTGCGCGCACCCGCGCGCGACCCCGCAGGCGCCCGCGTGTTCTCTCCAGTGCCCATCTCCCCGGGTCACCCCCCCACCCCCCCCCCCCCCCCCGGCCCGAAAAAAACGACAAATTGGCCGAGAGTGAGCAAGGAAAAGATTGTAATATAAAGGTTTCAAGAGCTCTCTTCAAAAACACACACACACACACACACACACACACACACACATGAGCACAATCATAGAGGAGCACCGTGTTCAGTAGCTTCGTGAGCAGAATCAAATCACAAACAGAACCGTGGACAGTCAAAGCATAATAAATTATGCGGCGCAAAGAACTTGAACAAAGCAAACAATATAATACCGCTATTGCATTTTCCAGGGCGGGAATGGAAACAGGGACAGGACAGACGGGTCAGGGAGAGGAACAGGCGAAGAGTGGGACGGAGAGAGAGAGAGAGAGAGAGAGAGAGAGAGAGAGAGAGAGAGGGAAGGGCGATGAAATGGAAAACATGGGCATACAAAGGATCGGGAACTGGAGGGAACGTGTCCAAATCAAGATGAAATACAATGAAATACATTAATTAACACATCATTTTTGCTTCATCAGCACATACATACACAAAAAAAAAAAAAAAAAAAGGAGGGGAAGTAACACCTTCTACATCTACAGTCTAGTCATCTCTATCGCTGACCTCTCCCCCCCCCCCCCCCCCCCCCTCCCACCCCCTCCCTCCACCGTCCGGTATAAGCACGGAAGGAAGGAGGAACGCGGACGAGGGACAACGGGGGGTGGAGGGTACTACCGTCACAGTGACAGTCAAAAACGTGAATATGAGTTACTTCCTAATGTTGGGGTTGTTACCAACCTGCACACATGTAACACACGGCTATCCCAGCATCGCCACACAGCTCCGGCATCAGCACACACATAGTCCCACACTTTTGAAAAGCAAATAATTCAAATTCCGTTTCATATCGTTAAACACGTATCACGTTAAACACGTATCACGTGCGCTCGCGCTCGCGCAAGCGCGCGCGCGTGTGGGGGAAGGAGAGTCGAGAGAGAGAGAGAGAGAGAGAGAGAGAGAGAGTGACCGCTAAAGGAGGTCACAGTATGGGGGAAAAATCTTCTTTAAAAAAAGGTAAGTCAAATGACATCAAATGACATCAAAACAAAAAGCCCAAAAGGACGCAAAGGGGGAGGGGGGGGGGGGGGGGGGGGGGGGGGGGGGGGAGAGAGAAAAAAAAAAAATCAGGTTCCAACTAATGATTCATTGCTTTCCGGAATTGTTCATCAATATTCGAGTCCAAGTCACCTTCAACAGCTTTCCGTTTTTCATCTTGGCCAGAATCTTTCCATTTGAAGACCAGGCAGTTAAACAAGCGGAATGTTCGTTGGCCTTTTTCAACAGAAAGTAATTTTGTTTAGTAAGGTCCTCGTTAATCGACACACCCCGAATTCTTCAGTTTTCTCCTAGAGGTCAACACTGCGCCTTTTTTCTGTCTGGAGAAGAATCGGACGATGACGGGACGAGGTTTTCCGTTCGCACCAGGCCTGCCTGTACGGTGTGCGGTTTCAATGTCCGCCGGGGAAACTGGAACACCAACTTGATGAGTAAAGATGTCCGTACATTTCTTGATGCAATCCTCTGCTGTCTCGGTCTTGCCCTGCCCTGCCTCTTTGATCCCGTATACACGGACATTCCATGAACGACCATACTGCTCATGGTCATTCAGTGTCACCTTGATGTTTTGTTATTTTTTCTTTTCTTGATCCAGCTCACTTTTCAAAGTTAGATTGTCCTCTTTAAGCTTTGCTATTTAACTGTTAGTTTTATCCCTTTCTGTTTCTAAGTCGAAGACTGAACTTTTCAAGTTTTTTTTCAATTTTTGCAAGTAGAGACTTATTCAATGTGTCTATATCATGTCTAATTTGTCTAATATCGTTTTTAGCTGAAGCCAACAATTCTAGTTTTTCGTTAATCTCTTGCAGAGTGGTGAGCGACATTTCTTCATCAGATTCTGGATCACTTTCCTGTCTCTGTTTTTTTCGGTCTTCAGGACTAATAGGACTAACAGGGCTACCACTTGAAGCCGGGCTATCACCTTGTTTTCTCTTACTTGCTCTCTACCACTGAAATATTTGGAGATTGTGCTTGTCATCACTGTTTAGTACTTACGTGAAAAATATTCTTTTCAAAAAATAAAAAAATAAAAAAAGAAAAAGAAAGACACATTCTACTGTTAAACAACACTTTCCTGATAGTTCGCGTTGCAGAGTTGTTGTCGCACACACCCACTGCTCGCTTGTCGGTGAACCGGGATATATTAGTTCATCTTCAATATCGTGCTTGAAGTATAATACATAACAGAAAGTTCACTTTTCAAATTTCAATTTTTAACCACGGAGCCTCACACATGAAGCCATGTCATTCTCGAAAAATTATGTTAGTGACATGACAAGAAATTCAGAAAACAAACATAAGAATAATGTTCGTTAAAAGTTCTTAAACATGTGTTCTTCCCTAGGACTCCGCTTCCTTAATGGTGAGTATAACGGCGATCTTTAGGGTCACTATACATATGTGTTCGATTTGGGGTTCAGTGCTATTGGCTATTTCATTTCATCAGTAGAATTATATCTCACACTCTTAGTATCATGTATATACTGTTTGTTGCTGGCGGAATTGAATCTAGTCATATGTCTGTTGAATTCGCGCTAAGAGAAGTAACAAATGGTGAAACATGCGAATACTGATTCTATCACAGCAACACCATGCTTTTAGTAAAGCAAGAACCACACATGCAGATGTCAGTTATAAACAATGACATGCTTCCTACTTGTCCTTGTACTTTCTTACGTTCAAATCATTTGAAATTGATGTCACATATACTCCCACCAATGCAAAATGTTGTCGCATTTTCATCTTCATGGTGAGCCTACTCAGAGAGAGAGAGAGAGAGAGAGAGAGAGAGAGAGAGACACACACACACACACACACACACACACACACACACACAACACACAGTAACCCACACACCAACGACAGCAGTATATAAACAGATGGATAGCACACACACACACACACACACACACACACACACATCGAAATGTATTTCCACCCCACACCTACTTAAACCGGAATTACAAACATGCACGCACGTACAAAAGATCGGAATGAAGTAGGCTACTAATCCTTGGGCCAAGGAGGTTTAATTTGCCTAGTTCTCTAAAGTGCAGCAAATTCGTTGAGATAAGAAAACAGTTGGTGTTCGTGAAGGGTTTTTGGTATCTATCAATAAATCAATGTGTTACATCGTGGGTATGGGTGGAGTAATTAGGAATTTTGACTCGAAGTTTATTAAGAAAAATGAATAAATGCCCTTTTTCTGGTACCTTCAAGACAGGATGTTATACATCAGTTTAATCAAAATTTTTGATTTTATACGCTGACAAGCATTCAATGAACACCCCAGCCCACTTTAAAGGAGAATGGGGGTTCTTGGATTTGCCTCGTTTGAATGTGTGTGTGTGTGTGTGTGTGTGTGTGTGTGTGTGTGTGTGTGATTTGATTGATTGATTTCATTTAACGTCTGTTCACAACAATGGTAATATTAGACTAAAAAGGAACCAATCCACAAAAAATAATAACAAAATAATATAATAATAATAATAATAATAATAATAATGATGATGATGATGATGATGATGATAATAATAATAATAATAAAAAACGGCTGCGTAAGTGTAAGTGTGTGTGTGTGTGTGTGTGTGTGTGTGTGTGTGTGTGTGTGAGAGAGAGAGAGAGAGAGAGAGAGAGAGAGAGAGAGAGAGTGTGTGTGTGTGTGTGTGTGTGTGTGTGTGTGTGTGTGTGTGTGTGTGTGAATATACACTCATGTGTGAAAGGCTACATATGAACACCAATACAATAACTATAAATGGCTTATATTTACAATAAATTTGAAAATATAATGCTGGATAAAACTGAGGCAATTTTTTTTTTTCTGTAGATTATATCATTTAAAGATCCCATTTTTGCTATATCTATCCCAGATATGTTGTATAATAGGGATAGCAATATGTTCAATTGATATTGGATGACCACAAGCACATTCTACATTTTTTTGAAAATTTAGCCTTCCATGAATTTAATCGAATTTGTAAATGAGACTAGACAAGGATCTTGAACACGGTAATATTTTTGACTTTGAAGGAAACTTGTCTGTCTTTACACTATTTTCTAACATCGAATTATTTTTTTTTTTTTAAATTTTAGTGTACTATCTGGATATTTTCTAATAGCTCCTTCTTTCGTTGATCTATCAGCCATTTCATTCCCCAAAGTACCACAGTGAGATGGAACCCAACAAAAATTCTACATTGATACCTTTACATATAACTGAATGTACTAAGTATTTTACACCAAATATCAAATCTTTTCGAACTTTTGCATTCCAGTTTTGCAGACTGTAAAGAACAGATTTTGAGTCAACACCAAGTAAATTGCTATAAATCGCAATATCAATATCAGCGATGACGGATAAGACCATCACAATTGCATATAGTTCTGCAGTAAATACAGAAAAACCTTCCCTAGACAAAATGACGTTCTTATCTTTAAAGCAGGAATAGCAAATCCAGCCCCTGTGTATGATTTCCAAACCTAAACCATCTGTAAAAATCTTCAAATGATTCAGATACTTATTTTCTAGATGTTCTTTTGCTTCAACGGATATGAGATTGATGTTATCCTCTTTTTTTAAGAGTTGTATAATCTGTATCAAATCTAGCGGAAATATGCTCCCATTGAGGAATAATGGGTATTATGGGACTACTTGAAATTGATGAAATATCAATATCACAAAAATCATCTTTGCAAACCTGGTAAAGTGGGGAAATACAGACGATCCTTCATGCCCCCTCTGACATGAAAAGCAAGCAGTGGAGCATGTCCTAAGCTCATGTAAAGTAGCCCTGGCTCAAGGAAGGTACACATGGAGGCACAACCAAGTGCTCAAAGAGATTGTACAAGTAGTCTGGGCTAGTACCAACACCACAAAAGGGAAACTCAGGACTCCAAAAGCACCGGCAACATTCTTCACGGCAGGAGGCAGCGAATCATGGCAAGAACAACAGTGCCACTCGGAACATGCAGGCAGAGTCTGCTGGATGGGCAGATGAATAGGAGTGCAGTGCAGACCTCCCAGAGTGGAAGAGTCACCCAGAGATCATCAGCAAGAGTGGCATGAGACCAGACATAGTAGTCCACTCTCAGTCAACCAAGCAGCTGATCATGATCGAGCTCACGGTGCCATATGAGAACAGAATGGAGGCAGCTCAAATCTACAAGACTGAAAAGTATGCTGATCTGGCAAACAGCCTGAGGAGAGAAGGCTATCAGGTCAAAGTCCTCACTGCAGAAATTGGAGCTAGGGGGGGGGGGGGGGGTAGGAACGTCTGTCTGCATACAGCCTCATGAAACAGCTCTCAGTTGCAGGGAGGGAAAAAAACCAGAGCCCTGAAAGCAATGGCAGAAGCAGCAGAGAGGTGTTCAAGCTGGATCTGGTCAAGGAGGAACAAAAGTGAACTTCATAAGGCTTAACTTTCCTACAAATATCAGGTGTCCCAGTGGCTCAGTGGTTAGTGCGCGAGTCATTAAGTGGAAAATGAGCATGTCCGGAGGGTCATGGGTTCGAATCCCAGCCATGGCTCGTCCCAAGATGGGAAAAAAAAGGGGCAGCTGAGGGACATCCGGAGTCATGAACCGGGTGTGGCCCAACCCCCCTAGAGTGTCAGGAGATAAGGGCCGAACACTTGCTTGAAGGGGGCTGAAACACTTGCTTGAAGGGGGCTTCTCTTCTGAGGACTCGCTGCTGCCACGCTGTCCACGAGTTCCTTTCTACATTGGATTTGTGTGGGTTTTTTTTAAATTATGATACACATACAAGTCACAAGTCGCCTTTTCTGCATATCATGTCTAATATCACTTCATGAGAACAGATCTTAAATTAAAGAACGAATGCACACGCACTTACACACACACACACACACACACACACACACACACACACACACACACACACACACACACACGTGCGCGCGCGCGTGCATATCATGTCTGTCACTTGTCTCATCTTCTAAATGCTGTAAAGTATGTTTTAAAAAATGTTTTTAAGTTTCATTTGTCTCATCTGCTAAATGTTGTTAAGTATGTTTTTTAAAAAAAAATGTTAAATTTCATTTGTCGCATGTGCTAAATGTTGTAAAGTATGTTTCAAAAATGTTTAAAAAAAAATACAATCAATGTGTGGTATTAATTCATCCATCATTAAAAACTTTAAATTAATGAAACAAAAGCAATAGTCCTCCAAAAGGAAGAAAACATTATAGAAAATCACAATGCCACTCTTCTAATTTTCGGCGGCATGGTCTTTTTCAAGAGAAACAAAAATGCAACTACGTGATGTCCATCTTTGGCAACTGGTCAGAGCAAAGAATTGACGTAAATCCTTTGCTCTGACCAGTTGCCAAAGATGGACATCACGTAGTTGCATGTTTGTTTGTTGTTGTGTTGTTGTTGTTGTTGTTGTTGTTTTCTTGAAAAAGGCCACGTGGCCGAAAATTAGAAGAGTGGCATTGTGATTTTCTTTAAATTGATGGCTTCGAAATTTGCTCAGTAATAATTTGTACCCTCCATTTTTTTCTTTAAAGTTTTTTTTTTCTTTGTTCATATATGTTCCAGAAATTCTTTTTATTCATTTATTTTCATTTTTATTGTGTGGAAATTTATTGTATGTTAAAAAAATCCTCTGGAAAATAATAATGAAAAAGTTTTTGTTTAAAAAGCAGGCCCAAAGTGTGATAGATCTTTTTCACCTGCACAATGCGCCATTGGTTTTGTTTCTTTGTTTGTTTGTTTGTTTTGTTTTGTTTTATAGACAGTTCATTATGAACTACAAAAATATGCTCCTAACATGACACTTCCCCAACTCACCTGCACACTCGTTAGTCGGTGGCTCAGACACGCAGCTTCTTGGAGCACTCTCATCATTGCTGTCCGTGTCCATATGCACATATCCCTCAGCTGCAGCAAACACAAACTCGGCTACAGCGCCTTCATACAAGACCATTTCACTTTGTTTCTCGCTTTCAGCTGCAGGAATACAAGCTGTTTGAAATCCTTTGAAGCTTGCATTTTAGTGCACAACTTTTTTTTTATTAACATTGGTTTATTTTCTATGTCCTCAAAAGTTTCTGAAAGCAGTTCAACCAACAGAGTCATCCGCAGTGCTCTACATTGCTTTACAAGTTTGTCGATAATCATTCTTTCACAAAAAACAGTGTATGCTTCAGAATGTTTCCAAGAAGTGCTCTCTGATGTACTAGTGCCAGGAGTCCGGGCTTCATTAATATAGGCTTTAACGCAGCATGAATGGTATCTTAATCTTATAGCCACTAAATCCTTCCCTTGAATATATTGTAGAAGTTCTCCTCCTGTTTCAGTAAAGCAGCATTAATGAGGTTTTCATTGTGCACTGTTTCACAGTGCTGAAGGGCTGGTCAGTTTTTTTGTTTGTTTGATTTTTGTTTGTTTGTTTTTTTTTTTTTTCCCGTGTGTTTGTCCAGTTTGGCCTTTCTTTCCTTCTTGCAAAATATGCAGACAGGTGGCAAAATACGCTGGCTACGTTGGCTGGCTTTAATGCTTGCATCTGTGATGAGGGTGTCTGAACTTCTAAGTCTTTTCATTGGCTGAAAGTCTTCACTGTCATCAGATGCTTCTCCTACGCCCTTTTCATTCTGTCGCTGGAGCTGCTCCAACCTGTAATTAATACATGCGTATAAATAAAGTGTATTTAAATATTGATACCACACGTTTCACAGCACAAAAAGAAATGCTATATTCACACACTACATATACAAACAATTTAGATATCCCTACTCCCTACTCCTTATAGAGGGGGTGGGTGACTGACAGTGAGTGTGAATGGGTGAGTGGGACTGGATGGACGGGTGTGATTTAGTATTGTAGTATAAATTAAGAAGCTGCCCAGATCACAATGCCCCATGCCCAACTCCACATGTGCATTGATGCCCAACACCATTAGATTTCCACATTCAACCATGAAGAAGAAACAAAATTTACCACACACACACACACACAACTAATATTAATTAAACCTCAGCTAGTGATAATGTCATGTATACTCTTGCATACGCACACTTTTTTTTTCAAAACACACACAATGTTGTACATAATTTACTGAGACACAAACATGTCGGAGTACGTGAAACGACAATTACAGACACAATGTACACAAACCTTTCTTTCCCAAGTGGGAAGCATGTTACTTGGGAGCAGAGACTGGATCTGGATCTGGATAGATCTGGATCAGTACGTCGCAGAAGCCAATCAACAGCTGTAAGTACGACGGAAGAGGGATTGCGCAAGAGTAGTCTAAAAAGCCACCACTCTGTCCTAACAATCTTCCATTAGGTTCGATTTCAATGGATAGCCACAAAAGTATCTACATGGAGACATTTTTGCAGATAACACAATAAACACGTGGGCTGAAATTACAATGCAGTTTCAATATCTTATTAGCAGTTCAGCACATGAAAGTGTCCCACTTACCGATCCTTTTTGTGTGAATTGTTGGTAACAGTATCAGTGAAATCCGCATCCCTTCTCCAGCCGATCTTCTAAACTTGATGTAGTGGAAAGAAGACTTTTTGCAGCGTCTCTCTGTTGGCATGGATATTTCATCCACTCTCGCGATTTTTCTAAAAGTAATAACTGTAAATGATTTTACCGTTTGATCCGTGTTGTTCGAATTATGCAGACAACATCTCAAAGTTTTGCTATCATTACCGCTGACTGTGCACGCCGCCATCTTTCTTGTTATCAAGTGTCGAGCGATGCGCATTGTTCTGATTGGCTAACACCCTTTGACACACTTTGTCACCAAGTTTGAGTGGGGGCACACAGGTAAGACAGGTTCGGCATTTTATGCACTAATCACCCATATCGGCAATGTAACAACCTTGATTTAATAATGATATGGATTGACGAACGTGTTTCATTTGAATTTTCTTTTGCCTCAAGCATGTACCACAGAGTGAAAGATAATCGAGGTCGTCCGACCGACGATACACATAAGCAACAAGATTAGCCAATCAGGGTCGGTCACACACACGTGCGCATGCACGCGCGCGCGCGCGCGCGCGCGCACGCACACACACACACACACACACACACACACAACACACACACACACACACAGACAGAGAGAGGAGAGAGAGAGAGAGAGAGAGAGAGAGAGAGAGAGAGAGAGAGAAATCACTAGGTATTACAGCTTACTCTACCATGAAAGCACGCTTGGGCACTCACTTTAACAGTGTTACTCTTATATATGCACAGTGTGTGTGTGTGTGTGTGTGTGTGTGTGTGTGTGTGTGTGTGCGTGCGTGCGTGCGTGCGTGCGTGCGTGCGTGTGTGTGTGTGTGTGTGTGTGGGTGTGTGTGTGAGAGAGAGAGGAGAGAGAGAGAGAGAGAGAGAGAGAGAGAGAGAGAGAGGAGGAGAGAGAGAGAGAGAGAGCAGCAGCAACAAACAACAAGAACAACAACAACAACACACACACACACACACACACACCACACACACACACACACACGCACGCACGTACGCACGCACGCACGCACGCACACACACGCACACACACACACACACACACACACACACACACGCGCGCGCGCGCGCGCGCGCGCGCGCGCGCGCACACGCACACGCACACGCACACAAACGCATGGACGTACGCATATGCACGCGAAAGAGAGAGAGAGAGAGAGAGAGAGAGAGAGAGAGAGAGAGAGAGAGAGAGAGAGAGAGAGAGAGGAAAATAAGCACTTGGTGGATGTATGATGTCTGAACACCCTGGCTCTCACGCTGCGATGAATCACACTAGCACTAGGCTATACAGAGCCACCTGGCACTTCACTGATGCACTCAGCACCCATGAAAGAAAACCTTAAGGATACACACAAACGTGGGATGTACAAAAGTTATATCAAACGGCACAAAGAAGAATCCAGTTCACAAATCACACACAAAATTAATCATATCCAGTTATGGAGTGTGGAAGCATAATAAAGCATAAAAGCACAAGAGAGAAGACATCAGCGCAAGAACCATGCAGTAATCATTGTCTGCAGCTGCCACACACGCTGTTCTACAGGGCCCAGGGTCCACCTCCCGCTTATTGCTACACAGCAGTGACAGTCACAGCCTGAGTTAATCGGGTGGGCAACTAAAACCAGAAACTAAAGGGTGCAATTTTCATCGATGATCATGATGATGATGATGATGATGATGATGATGATGATGATGATGATCATCATCATCATCATCATCATCATCATCATCATAACAACCCACTCTAAACTACAATTCATGTTCATTTCATTCATGCTTTCAATGAAATGAAAAAAAGACTCATTCACTAGTTAAACGGAAATTATGTTGTCAGAGGCATGGTACTGCATGTGGCATTCACTGTGAACTGTGTCGTATCTTATACCGCATACATGGTGCAAACATTCTGAACACCATGGCTGACATTAGCCATTACGGTCTCAAACCCATTTCCTTGCAACAGTCAACATTCCCACCAAAAGATGTAAAAGAAGAAGTGTATAGTTCTCTGTTATTATAATTCTCTCACATTCATTTTTAAGATGCAGATTTGAACTGTTATACTTCGTGGCTTTGTCTTATGAAAGAAGGGAATCACAGTAATGCTTCTTGATGACGGTTATTTTGCTAGTGCATTGGTCTCACCTGCACAGGCGGAGAGAGAGTGGAGCACCCAAATTAGAGAGAGCACGTCCATTTCTTATGTCCAAGACCAGCGTCTCCTATTCTTGTCCCCTCTGCCCTGGTGAACCAAGTGTAGTGTTGTAACTGTTGACCTTGTGTGTTCGATGTGGTGTGCATCCTCATCTTGCAGTTTATGATACACGTCCGCATAAAGTCACGACAAGTGGCTTTTCTGCATACCACCGTCTAATATCACTTCATGAGAACAGATGTTAACTTAAAGATCTAATGCACAGGTATTACACACACACACACACACACACACACACACACAACACACCAACACACACACACACAACATCTTTGAGTTTGGCAGATTGAGTCTCTCTCCTCTCGACAGTATAACATAACATGTATATATATATATATCTTATAGTATATGATATATATATATATAGTATATATATAGGGATGTGTGGGTGTGTGTGTGGTGTGTGTGTGTGTGTGTGTGGTTATTGCTGGTGTCCTTGGTCTCACCTGCAGCGTGCTGGGACCGTGGGAGCACCAAAAGAGAGCGAGCCACGTCCATTTTCAATGTCTAAGGAGCAGACGTCTCCCTAGCTTACTGTCCCGTCTGCCTGGTAGGACCCAGTGTGGTTTGGTAAACTGTTGACCTTGTGTGGGGTGTGTTGTGTTGTGTCCAAGTGTAGTTTGTAAACTGATGACCTTTGTGTTGTGTTGCGCCCAAGTGTAGTTTGTTAACTGTGGACTGTGTGTTGGTTGTGTCCCAAGTGTAGTTTGTAAACCTGTTGACAGCTTGTGTGTTGTGTTGTGCCCAGTGTGCAGTTTGTAAACTTGACTTTGTTATGTTGTGGTGTGTCCAGTGTAGGTTTGTTAAAAACATTGACTTGTGTGTTGTGTGTCGCACGACAAGTATTTTGGGCTCCAGTGCTGTGCCAGCACCTAATTGTCTCCAGAGTTGGAGAACCTAGCAAAAGAGGACAACGACTGCGGCAGTCGTAGTGAGAAAACTTGAAAGCGTCTGTCA
>JADBJO010030373.1:5000-10000 GCA_016801955.1 Conus betulinus | reverse complement strand
CCATATTAAGAAAAGATTATCACACAGAACAGTGACAGTATGCGTTGATATCAGACAAAATTATAAAAAACGTATCTCATACCATCTTACCTCATTTACATCATGACATACCGAGAAAGCATTTTATTCAACCATATTTCAGTATTACATGGTTTTGACAGGGCACCACAGTCACAGGCAACGAGTACTGTCTGTCTGCTGATGGTGCCAGTCTGATAGAAATGAAGAAAGAGGGGGAGGGCCGTCAGGAAAACTTGCAATGTGCGTTAAGGGGAAATGGTGTGAATGAGTCTGAATATGTGAATGAATATGATTGTGGTAAAAAGTGTGAAAGTGTGTGTTATGAGAACAATACATTGAGTTTGTATGGAAAATCACAGTACTGTGAACGATTCTTGTCAAAATAATTTGTTGTTACGGTGGGGAGTGGGAAAGACGGGAGGATGGGGCGCCCAGTGGGAATCATAATGATTGTGGTGTTGCGCCGGAATACCGTGACTTCTATGACATCACAGCGCAGGCTCTGGAGAGGTCACAAAAGGGGAAAGACAATAGTTCTAAAATTTAGATTGGTTGATCTAGCGGCCGAAAATGAACCGTTCGTGCCTGATTCTCGTCGAAACTCGGTATCGGAACACCCTGGAGAGAGTTCAGTTGAGGTCAGGGACACACCGGGTTACGTTTACATGCCGATTAGTGACTCTGATAGTCCTATGCGTGAAAGTCGTACGCATGATTATAACACTGTTGTGAACAATATTTGCTCGTTTTCGTTCTAACTTTGGAATGTGAATGGTTTGATGGGAAGAAAATTATGATCCAGACATTATTTCCTTTGTCTCGTCTTTCCACTTTCTTTGTTGGTTGAAGCTTTCATTGAAACTTTCTGAGTGATGACGTTTTTCCTGGTTATAAAGCTTTTTGTCAACCTTCTTTAAAACTGTCAGAAGCAGGTCGGCTTTTCCGGTGGTGTTGTGTATCTTATCAAAAAAGAAATGGTTCCATATGTAAAACAAATGAATGTTCGCCACGGTTTTCTCTCATGTGTGTTATTAACAAGACTCTGTTTCATCTCCCCAAAGTTATTTTGTATGTGTGTCCCTATACGCCACTTGAAGGTTCCAGGTACTAAACCGTCATTGATGATGAAGGTGATGGCATTTCTGTATTGGAAAATTGTTTGGTTGACTATGCACTGATATCTGACCACTGTTTCATTTTTTTCTGTGGTGATTAGAAAACTCGTACGGGCAATGTTTCACAACCTGTAATAACAGAAAATGATTTTTTATTTACATGACAGAGGTCCACTTCAGTGTTGGAAGGAATTCCCAAGATACACTTTTAAAATAGATTTAGTAAGTCTGTGTTGAATAGTGCACTTCTTTAAGCTTGTGCATTCTCAACGGTTTGTGTCATGGCGACCTTGAAGGACGCTACACATACATCTTTGACTCTGGGTGCAGTGTGATTGGTTATTTGTTTATGTCCAGTGATCTGTTGGCTATTCTTTAACATGATTGTATGCTTACTGTTCTAGACTGGATTGAAACTGACCACATGCCCGTGACATTTTTATTAAAGCTCTCTGCCGTTAAACATGTACATGACACTTTAAAAGAAAAAGATCTTTTTTGTTAAAAAATATATTTGGAACTCAGATAGTATTCATAAATTTGAAGACGATATAAATTCAGATTACATAAAAAAGAAAATGGAGTGTGCAATATTTATGATTGATTCTGATGTGGCACTTGATTTGTTTAATGAATGTGTCAAGAATGCTGCAGAATGTATGAAGAAGTGCATACATGTGAATGGATTTAATAAGGTGTCTGGATGGTTTGATGTGAATGGATGTAATAAAGTGTCTGGATGGTTTGATGTGAATGGGTGTAATAGAGTGTCTAGATGGTTTGATGTGAATGGGTGTAATAGAGTGTGTGGATGGTTTGATGTGAATGGGTGTAATAGAATGTCTGGATGGTTTGATGTGAATGGGTGTAATAAGGTGTCTGGATGGTTTGATGTGAATGGGTGTAATAAGGTGTCTGGATGGTTTGATGTGAATGGGTGTAATAAGGTGTCTGGATGGTTTGATGTGAATGGGTGTAATAAGTGTCCTGATGGTTTGATGTGAATGGATGTAATAGAGTGTCCTGGTGGTTTGATGTGAATGGGTGTAATAAGGTGTCTGGATGGTTGATGTGAATGGGTGTAATAAGGTGTCTGATGGTTTTGATGTGAATGGGTGTAATAAGGTGTCCGGATGGTTTGACTTGGAGTGCCAAAACAAGAGGAGAGAACTATGTAGGGAATTAAAGTATTAAAAAAAAACGTTGAATGATGAGGATAGGGAGAATTATTGTAAATGTAGAAGAGAGCATAAGAATATGATTTTTCATAAAAAGAAATTGTATAAACACTATGTTGATTGATGAATTAGTTTCTGCTGTCATTAATCAACGTGATTTCTGGGACACTGTACACATGGCTATTCCCAAAAGGAACACAACAAAGAATGAGGTTACTATTGATGAATGGTTTCACATTTCAAAGCATTATTGGGAAAAAATGGAATAGCTATGGATTTAAATGATGATTTTTATACATCTGATGGTAATGAAAATTTTTGTTGCCTTTTAATCTGCCTATAACAGAAGAAGAAGATTGTCAGCACGGCATAAATTAAAACCTAAGAAAGCAGCAGGTCCTGACTGGCGAGGTAGGAAGGAGGCACATCAACTTGTAGTTCCATACTTTGTAAAAATTTTTCAGTGTACTTTTTGATAAAGGCGTATAGCCGGATTGCTGGACTGAACCTGTTATCTTGCCATTATAAAAAAGGGGTGGGGGAAGGGGGGAGTGCCAGACTTACAGAATATATTCAGTGTTCTGGCGTTAAGCAGGGTGATATCTGTTGTCCGATTTTGTTTTTCGCTATTTATGAATGGATTAGCGGTCGAAGTCATCAGTACTGGTAGGGATGGTTGCGTTCATACCTGCTGCTTTTGAACTCTTTATCCTCTTGCTGGCAGACGATGTTGTTTGTCTTTCAGAAACTGTAGTTGGTTTACAAGCCCAACTGGATAGCTTACAAAGAAGAGCCTCCGCGTTAAATCTTCAAGTTAATCTAAGTAAATGTAATACTGTCGTCTTTAAAAAGGGGGTTACAAAGGCGCGAGAGTAAGATGGATATTTTATCATTTTGTTATGCCTATTGTAAATGCATATAAACATCTAGGTATCTATACGTCTACCAGGCTCAGTTTTGTTGCTGCGTATATTTCTAGTAAATCTAAGAAAAGCAGTATTGTGCATAATGCAACGGTTTCGTACGTCGATTGACTATTCAATGCATGTATTTCTACTAAAGTCATTTGATTGTCAGGTTCAACCTATTATGCAGAATGGTTCCGAGATTTGGGGACTACAAAATGCTTCTCAGCACTGTTAAAAATGCACTTGCATGCGCTGAAGAAATCTCCAGCTGTTGAAGTACCTACACCTATTAATCTAGTCTACAATGAATTTAATGGATATCCTATCACTGTTTATTTGTTTGTAAATTGCGTCCGTTATTGGCTGAGATTACTTCAAATAATTAATTATAGGCTACCCCAAAGAGCTTATTTTTTGCAAAGGAATTTGGATTATACAGGTAAGAATACTTGCATTACGATTAAATTGACAGCAAAATAGAGATGTATGGATGAATCGAGGTTTGGGGAATGTGCGTGAATTTTGCGTGCGTTTAAGCAGCGATTGATCGACTGCAGATGGCACAATATGAGGGAACATCTGAATAACGGTGAACGTTTTAATGTGTACAATATGTTCTGTGACTCCCTACACTGTGTACCGAAACATCCGTCCTTAGACATTGATAGACAATTGAAATATATTGTGACAAGATTTCATTTTGGTACCTCCGCCTTGAAGGTGCCTTTTCATAAACACAAGAGGCATGAAACACAGAATCTATGACGCCCATCATGTAGTGTGTCTGTTGAAAATGTATTGCATTCTACATCGTGCTGTCATTTTTCAGACAGTTGAAGAAAACAGTATCTTACCCCTAATCATTACACAAAGGATAATATGTCTGTTTATTAATGTCTTGTAATAACAGCAACACCCTATGGGAACTATGTCTTTTGTATCAAGCATTCATGGCGAGAGCGGTCGTTGTATCATCATTTTTTTTTTTTTTTCATGAATGTGTAAATACACCGTCTTTAAATTTGTAATCAGTATGATTTCTTGCACACACGCCCCATCTAATGGGACTAAGGCCTTTACAGAATATATTCGAGTTCCAGTTCTCTCTGCCTCTGTTTCTGTCTCTGTTTCTCTCTGTCTCGGTGTCTGTCTGTCTCTCGTTGTCTCTGTCTCTGTCTGTCTGTCTGTCTGTCTGTCTGTGTCTGTCTGTGTCAGTCGGTCCGTCTGTCCGTCTGCCCGTCTGTCTGTCCGTCTGTTTGTCTGTCTGTCTGTCTGTCTTTTCTGTCTTTCTGTCTGTCTGTCTGTCTGTCTGTCTGTCTGTCTGTGTCTGTCTCTGTCTCTGTCTCTGTCTCTGTCTCTCTCTCTCTCTCTCTCTCTCTCTTCATTACCCACCCTTTCCATCAAGTAAACAATAGCGCCAAGCGGTATGCAGCAGACAGTAATTGGATTGAACGACAAAGCACACTCCCTCCTCGCGAACAACAACAACAACAACAAATATTAGCTAACATAAAATCTTCCCCGGCTCAACTCCCACAAGGTAAGGAGATCAGAAAACCAACGGAGACGGAATATTGTACCTGCTGTTTTGTGGTCATTCGGCCTTTCCGCCTCAGTGATCAACGGCTCCGCTCCAGCGGCCGCATTCAGATGAGGGGGGTTGATTGGAAACTGCTCTGCACACTTGTTTGATGCTATCTGCTGGGGATCATCATCCCTGTGGGTTTGGTTTGCAGTCTACCGCTTGTTGTCTTCACACGCTGTTTCTCTCTCTCTCC
>JADBJO010030373.1:0-2500 GCA_016801955.1 Conus betulinus | reverse complement strand
GTCGAATGGGGAAGCTGACCTCCGTGTAGGTGGAGTGTGGATTGAGGTCCGTATGAAAAATGTGTGTGTGTGCGTGCGTGCGTGCGTGTGTACGTGTGTGTGTGTGTGTGTGTGTGTGTGTGTGTGTGTGTGTGTGTGTGTGTGTGTGTGTGTGTGTGTGGTGCGCGCGCGCGCTCTCTCTCTCTCTCTCTCTCTCACTCTCTCTCTTAAACAAGTTTGACAGGGGGTTGCATTTTCATTCGTACTTCTGTTTGATGTGTGTGTGTTGGATTAATAGCCTTTGGTTTATATTGTAAATATGTATTTTATCACGTGTGTGTATGTGTGTATGTATGTGTGTGTGTGTATGTATGTATGTATGTATGTATGTATGTTTATACATGTGTGTGTGTGTGTGTGTGTGTGTGTGTGTGTGTGTGTGTGTGTGTGGTGTGTGTGGTGTGTACATCAGACCAGGAGTGTCGTTTTTATGTGTAATCAGAGTGAGTGACAATAGATTTCCAGCATCGTTCGATTCTGTGATAAACAACTTACTATTCTTTGTTGTTGTTTTTTAAAATGAAGTTAAAAAAAAAAAAAAAAAAACCTCGGGTATTTCATTTTGTATCTCTTTACCAACTGAAAGAAACGCAACTGTCAAAATGACAGGAAAGAAAAAAAAAACTCGAGTATTTCATTGTGTATCACTTTACCAACAGAAAGAAAAACGCAACTGTCAAAAATGACAGGAAAGAAAAAAAATATGGATCATTCTGCGCATTCCATTCAGCTAGTGACCCAGACCTGAAAATGTAAAATAACACCTGCCGCTGAACTTGACAGAAGGAAATCTGTGAAGGAGAGTGTGGTATGGAGGATTCGTGGAGGATGGAAGAGGGAGAGGAGGAGGGGACGGGGGGGGGGGGGGGGGGGGGGGGGTGGTGGGGCATTGGTTGTGTGGTGAGAGAATAACAAAAGTGAAGAAATAAAATAAGATAAAGAAATGCAGATAAATGAATAAATAAATGATTATAAAATGAATAGATAGATAAAGAAAGAAATAAAAGAAAGAATGAATTAAAATACTGACAATATTGGGAAATGTATGATTTGCTTGAATGCAATAAAATCAACAATTGAATGTATGTTTACCCCACAGTTGTACGGCGTGCATCTACATGGATAAGTAAGAAAAAGATGTCGGCCGTACATTGCCTTAATGTGCAACACTAAGCACTGTCTTCACCTGCTCTTAAGGCAGGTGGAACGGTGAGGAAAGACCCACTGACCACAGGGAAAGTCCTGTCGACAGTGGGAAAGACTACAACTTTTGGATTCTCTCTTGAGGGCACATAAGACCGTATGGCGAAAGCTTGGCTGTGTCTGGAGTGGCACTGTCTTCATCTGTATGATTAAAAAAGGAGATTAAAAAAACACCAACAAACTTGTTTCAAGCTCTCTGCTCTCTTCAGGGGAACCTCTGAAGAGAGCCGAGAGCTTGAAACAAGTTTGTGGTGGCAGAGAGCTTGAAACAAGTTTGATTTTCGTTCGTTCGTTCGATAGTTCGTCTGTCTCTCTGTCTCTGTCTGTCTCTCTGTCTCTCAATATCTTTCTCTGTCGCTCGCTCTCTCTCTCTCTCTCTTCTCTCTTCTCTCTCTCTCTGTCTCTCTCTCTTTCTCTGTCTGTCTCTCTCTCTCTCTCTTTCTCTCCTCTCTCTCTCTCTCTCTCTCTCTCTCTCTCTCTCTCTCTACAAGGTTTGGTGGGAAAAAAGCATATATAATTTGCTTATCTCATTACCCGGTAAAATAAATTTTCGTGTGGGGCCATTACTCTCTCTCTCTCTCTCTCTCTCTCTCTGTCATCTGCCCTGTGGTGTGTGTGTGTGGTATGTGTGTGGTGTGTGCTGTGTGTGTGTGTGTGTGGGTGTGTGTGTGTGGGTCCCTGTCTTATGTCTATGTCTGTCCGTCTGCTGTCTGTCTGTCTGTCTGTCTGTCTGTCTCTCGGATCTCACTCTCTCTCTCTCTCTTTCTCCTCTCTCTCTCTCTCTCTCTCTCTCTCTCTCTCTCTCTCTCTCAAAAAAAAAAATATGTGTGGCGGGGAAAAAGTGAACGTCTAGACTGGACGCCAGAAGACAAAAATGGCAACGGAATCAACCGTTTTTCTACTCAGTTTTAATTTTTCCGTCATCGTTGGGAAACAGGACCTGGACCTCTCCCACACCCCTATCCTGCCCCAGCTGAAGCAGAGCGACGCTGGAAGCAGTCCTGCAGTGCCTTCCAACCCTGTTCTCATTACGCCGGCCTAATGAGGGACAGTCTGATGTTGTAAAATGTTCTCCACATCACAAGCAGGCCCGGCAGCGGGGATGGCCCACTGTGACGTTTTCAGGGGAGAATAAAAGGCGTGTTGATTGGTCGCTTGCCCGTTCGGCAGGGTGGTAAAAAAGGGAGGTTGATTGGCGCAAAGGGTTGCGTGGACAACTGGTGTAAAACTCGCGTGATTTTACGTTAGATGTCAAGAC
>JADBJO010030372.1:15000-17974 GCA_016801955.1 Conus betulinus | reverse complement strand
AGGCGGGAGCGGCCAGAATGATAGCAGTTAGGCTTGTTCCCGCAGCAGTTACGCCACCCTTACTGCAACCCTTCACCACCCCCGCCCCACCAACATCTCCCACCCCCCCCCCGTCTCTCTATCTCTCTCTGCCTTGTTTTCCACTCCTGCCCCTCCCTTCTTACATCACCCCCTCCCTCCCTCCCTCTGCCAAGGGAGATCTCCGTTATTTTTCAGACAGTGTTAGTAGTAGCTTGTCTCTTTGGTGGGGATGGGATCAATTTAGAAGCAGGTCGTTTGTGTTTGTGTGTGTGTGTGGTATGTGTGTGGGTGTGTGTGTGTGTGTGTGTGTGGTGTGTGTGGTGTGTGTTTGGGGGTGAGAGAGAGAGAGAGAGAGAGAGAGAGAGAGAGAGAGAGAGACAGAAAGACAGACAGACAGACAGACACAGACAGAGAGAGAGAGAGAGAGACGGCGTGGAGTTTTCGTTGCCTGTGAAAACATGCAAATTCCTGGTTCTGTCTCAATCAATCGCTCTGTGTCGCTTTCTTTGTGCCATTCTTTATATGTTTCTGGTCTTTCTTCTTGTGTCCCTGTCTTCATGCTTCCCCCTCCCTCCCCCCCCCCCCCCCCTCCCCTCCTGTCCCTGACCCCTGTGGGTGTGTGTGTGTTTTTGGTCTGGTTCTGTTGCTATATGTGTGTGTTGTGTTATTCCTGTCTCTCTTGCTCTCGCTGTCTGTTTGAATAGACGTTCTCTGTGTCTGTCTCTTGGTCAGCCTGCTGAATTATCTATTGCGTGTCGTCTGTCTGTCTGTTTTGGTCTGTGCTGTATCTCTCTCTCTTCTTCTGTCCATTGTGTTTGCCCGTATTTGTGTTTTATTAGTGACTTATATTTAGACGCCTGGATGTCTCACTGGATTGTAAAACGAAATTTGTTTTGATCTTCAGATTTCTTTTGGGAAAAGTTTTGCGCTTTATCATTTTTCTTTGATAGTAAATTGAAACCTCGTTTGTGAGGGCAGTATAAAAAAAGGAGTAATTCTTGATTATGTTTTTCTCTCTGTAATAAAGACATCTGTGTGTGTGTGTGTGTGTGTGTGTGTGTGTGTGTGTGTGTGTGTGTGTGTGTGTGTGTGTATGTGTGTGTGTGTGTGTGTGTGTGCGTGCATGCGTGCGAGCGTGCGTGTGTGTGTGTCTTTCTGTCTGTTTATCTGTCTGTCTGTCTGTCTGTCTGCTTTCTCTCTCTCTCTCTCTCTCTCTCTCTCTCTCTCTCTCTCTCTCTCTCTCTCTCTCGTTATCTTTCATTTTGTCTCTCTCACTCTTTCTCACATATTTTTCTTCCTTTCCCATCGTTTTCTGATGTCCATGTCCCTAGCATCTCAGCCAGCACGATGATGCTGCCCTGACTGGCTGCTTCATGGCCATATACAGAGACATGATGTTCACAGTGAGGTGCCTCCTGGCATGGCCAGATACGTAGACATGGTGTTCACAGACAGTGAGGTGCCCTCTGGCTTGGCCAGATACATGGATATGATGTTCACAGACAGTGAGGTGCCTCCTGGCATGGCCAGATACATAGACATGATGTTCGCAGTGAGGTGCCTCCTGGCATGGCCAGATACATAGACATGGTGTTCACAGACAGTGAGGTGCCCTCTGGCTTGGCCAGATACATGGATATGATGTTCACAGTGAGGTGCCTCCTGGCATGGCCAGATACATAGACATGATGTTCACAGTGAGGTGCCTCCTGGCATGGCCAGATACATAGACATGATGTTCACAGTGAGGTGCCTCCTGGTATGGCTAGACACATAAATATTATGTTCACAGACAGTGAGGTGCCTTGCCTGGCCAGATACATAGACATGATGTTCACAGACAGTGAGATGCCCCCTGGCATGGCCAGATACATAGACATGATGTTCACAGACAGTAAAGTGCCTCCTTTGATGGCCAGATACATAGACATGATGTTCACAGACAGTGAGGTGCCCCCTGGCATGGCCAGATACATAGACATGATGTTCGCAGACAGTGAGGTGCCTTGCCTGGCCAGATACATAGACATGATGTTCACAGACAGTGAGGTGCCCCCTGGCATGGCCAGATACATAGACATGATGTGTCACAGACAGTGAGGTGCCTTGCCTGGCCAGATACATAGACATGATGTTCACAGACAGTGAGGTGCCTTCTGGCCTGGCCAGATACATAGACATGATGTTCACAGACAGTGAGGTGTCTCCTTTGATGGCCAGATACATAGACATGATGTTCACAGACAGTGAGGTGCCTCCTTTGATGGCCAGATACATAGACATGATGTTCACAGACACTGAGGTGCCTCCTTTGATGGCCAGATACATAGACATGATATTCACAGACAGTGAGGTACCTTGCCTGGCCAGATACATAGACATGATGTTCACAGACAGTGAGGTGCCTTGCCTGGCCAGATACATAGACATGATGTTCACAGACAGTGAGGTGCCTCGTGACATGGCCAGATACATAGACATGATGTTCACAGACAGTGAGGTGCCTCCTTTGATGGCCAGATACATAGACATGATGTTCACAGACAGTGAGGTGCCTTGCCTGGCCAGATACATAGACATGATGTTCACAGACAGTGAGGTGCATTGCCTGGCCAGATACATAGACATGATGTTCACAGACAGTGAGGTGCCTTCTGGCCTGGCCAGATACATAGACATGATGTTCACAGGACAGTGAGGTGCCTTGCCTGGCCAGATACATAGACATGATGTTCACAGACAGTGAGGTGCCTTCTGGCCTGGCCAGATACATAGACATGATGTTCACAGACAGTGAGGTGCCTTGCCTGGCCAGATACATAGACATGATGTTCACAGACAGTGAGGTGCCTTCTGGCCTGGCCAGATACATAGACATGATGTTCACAGACAGTGAGGTGCCTTGCCTGGCCAGATACATAGACATGATGTTCACAGACAGTGAGGTGCCCCC
>JADBJO010030372.1:0-10000 GCA_016801955.1 Conus betulinus | reverse complement strand
AGCCACACCAAGGTGTGTGCTGCTGTTGTCTAGTTCCCCCGAACACACACCAAGGTGTGTACTGCTGTTGTCTAGTTCCCCGAACAGCCACACCAAGGTGTGTGCTGCTGTTGTCTAGTTCCCCCGAACGGTCACACCAAAGTGTGTGCTGCTGTTGTCTAGTTCCCCTCACACACCAAGGTGTGTGCTGCTGTTGTCTAGTTCCCCCCAACAGCCACACCAAAGTGTGTGTGCTGCTGTTGTCTAGTTCCCCCGAACAGCACACCAAGGTGTGTGCTGCTGTTGTCTAGTTCCCCCAACAGCCACACCAAGGTGTGTGCTGCTGTTGTCTAGTTCCCCTCAGCACACCAAGGTGTGTGCTGCTGTTGTCTAGTTCCCCCTCAGCCACACCAAGGTGTGTGCTGCTGTTGTCTAGTTCCCCCAACAGCTACACCAAGGTGTGTGCTGCTGTTGTCCAGTTCCCCTCACATACACAAGGTGTGTGCTGCTGCTGTTGTCTAGTTCCCCCAACAGCCACACCAAGGTGTGTGTGCTGCTGTTGTCTAGTTCCCCGAACAGCCACACCAAGGTGTGTGCTGCTGTTGTCTAGTTCCCCAACAGTCACACCAAAAGTGTGTGCTGCTGTTGTCTAGTTCCCCCCTCACACACCAAGGTGTGTGCTGCTGTTGTCTAGTTCCCCCAACAGCTACACCAAGGTGTGTGCTGCTGTTGTCTAGTTCCCCCAACAGCCACACCAAGGTGTGTGCTGCTGTTTGTCTAGTTCCCCTCACACACCAAGGTGTGTGCTGCTGTTGTCTAGTTCCCCCGAACAGCCACACCAAGGTGTGTGCTGCTGTTGTCTAGTTCCCCTCACACACCAAGGTGTGCTGCTGTTGTTCTCTAGTTCCCCCAACAGCCACACCAAGGTGTGTGCTGCTGTTGTCTAGTTCCCCTCACACACCAAGGTGTGTACTGCTGTTGTCTAGTTCCCCCAACAGCCACACCAAGGTGTGTGCTGTTGTCTAGTCCCCCAACAGCCACACCAAGGTGTGTGCTGCTGTTGTCTAGTTCCCCTCACACACCAAGGTGTGTGCTGCTGTTGTCTAGTTCCCCAACACACACCAAGGTGTGTGTGCTGCTGTGTCTAGTTCCCCCAACAGCTACACCAAGGTGTGCTGCTGCTGTTGTCTAGTTCCCCTCACACACCAAGGTGTGTATGCTGTTGTCTAGTTCCCCCCAACAGCCACACCAAGGTGTGTGCTGCTGTTGTCTAGTTCCCCCAACACCACACCAAGTGTGTGCTGCTGTTGTCTAGTTCCCCTCACACACCAAGGTGTGTGCTGTTGTCTAGTTCCCCCAACAGCCACACGAAGGTTTGTGTTGTCTAGTTCCCTCACTGTGTCTCTAGTTCCCCAACACACACCAAGGTGTGTGCTGCTGTTGTCTAGTTCCCCCAACAGCCACACCAAGGTGTGTGCTGCTGTTGTCTAGTTCCCCTCACACACCAAGGTGTGTACTGCTGTTGTCTAGTTCCCCTAACAGCCACACCAAGTGTGTGTGCTGCTGTTGTCTAGTTCCCCCATCACGACACCAAGGTGTGTGCTGCTGTTGTCTAGTTCCCCTCACACACCAAGGTGTGTACTGCTGTTGTCTAGTTCCCCCAACAGCCACACGAAGGTTTGTACTATTGTTGTCTAGTTCCCCTCAACGCCAAGGTGTGTACTGCTTTTGTCTAGTTCCCCCAACAGCCACACCAAGGTTTGTAATTCTGATGTCTAGTCCCCTCACACACCAAGGTGTGTACTGCTGTTGCTTAGTTCCCCCAACAGCTACACCAGGGTGAGTGCTGCTGTTGTCTAGTTCCCCCAACAACCACACACTGCTGTTGTACAGTTCCCCCAAGGCAGTACACACCAAGGTTGTTACTGCTGTTATACAGCTGTATCACCAGCAGGGAGTAATCGACATCAGGGCGTCATCATCTGCCAGGGGGAGATTCTGTGCCCTTGCTGGGTCATCAGGGTGGTCACTGGTGCTTGGTCTGATCCAGAAACACACCACCTGCTGAGGCCCCGACTGATGGAGAGAGAGAGAGAGAGAGGAGAGAGAGAGAGAGAGAGAGAGACAGACAGACAGACAGACAGACAGACAGACAGACAGACCCAGAGGAGAGAACACAGACAGACAGACAGTCAGAGAGAACCCGGTTACAGTGACAGTCATGAACTTCAGTGCTGATGACTTTGACAGGACTTGACCAAGAGCATGGTGGCTATAGACAGACCATCGGAACTAATGTGACTACAAGAGCTGGGCAAAAGGGGACACAAGATCGGATACTTGTATGAGAACCAGTGAAGAGGAGGATGAGAAAGACGATGCTGTAGGGATGTGTTTTAAATCCAGGACCACATATTGAGGGCTGGGCCCTATGCTTCCTTTCATAATCCCGGCTGTCGACCTTGCTTGAGAGATACAGACACCAGCAGTGTTGGTCAGGAAATTAGATCCACGCTGTCGGCAAGGCGTCCGGAAAGGGGGGTAAAACTCGACTGTGTGGTTCCAGTCTACCCTCGTGAGTCGCTAACTACACCCTCAACCCTGAGACGCAAGCCCATAATAAGCCGCCTATCTCGCCAAGACCCGCGACGCTAAACACCCGCAGCCCAGGGACCTCCCAAGTGTTGCTTCAGACGCGGGCAGCTTTCACACGGGATCATGCTTTGTGAGGAAACTGTTCCGTGCGGTTGTGTTGGTTTGCTTTATTAGCGCCAACAAAACGTTTCCACTCCCGTCAAACCTGTCTGTGCGCGCGGATGGGGATTTCCAGTTTTTTCTCCCGTGAGGGGGTTGACGCCTAGCCTGCGTTTACGTCACGTCAGTGGGCAGAATGAGAGCTGGCAGGACGGTTTCCACGGCAATACGCCTCCCTTCTCCCCCACCGCCACCTTCCGTCCCCGCCCACGCACGCACGCACGCACACAACGCTCCCTTCTCCCCTCGCTCCACACGCACGTTTTCCATTCCACGCCACCACGCACGCACCAAACACCATTACACACAACACACACACACACACACACACACACTGCACCCAAGGAGATCATTTCTTTTTTTTAATCCTGTTCGCAGCTCGTCTTTTGGGCGGGTAATGAGATCAATTTAGATGCAGGCTGGGTGTGTGTGTGTGTGTGTGTTTGTGTGTGTATTTTGCTCCATCTGCGTGGTGCGTGTGAAACATGAAACTCACCCATCAGTTGCTGTCACACTTTTTTTTTTTTCTGTATCTCGTGTTTTTTGGTGCTATTTGTCCTTCAATTTAACTGTGTCTGTCTCCCTCTCCTGTCTCTCATTTCCCATCCCCAATACTTGCCCTTCCAATCCCCGAGTCAACACCATTTCTGCTCTACCTCTCTCTCTCTACCTCGGGTCTCTCTTCTGCTCTCTCTCTCTCTCTCTCTCACCTCCTCTCTCCCTCGTCAATAGTCTCATCTCTCTCCTCTCTCATTGTCTTGCCTTTAGTCTGTCTGTCTGTCTGTTTCGTCTCTCTGTTTTCTATGTAACGTGATCCATATTCTTTCACCTGTCCCGATTGTCCCTGTGGTGTCTGTTTATTTATGATGCCCACCCCACGGTGTGTCGTGTGTGTCGTGTGTGCCTGTTTGTGTGGTGCTGTGTGTTTGTGTTTTGTGGGTTGGACGATTACTGCTTTGGCGACGCAATGGACGGTGTGTCCATGTGTCTCGTGTGCCTGTGTATGTGTGTTTTGTGGTGTTCGTGTTTATCTTGAGATATCGCGTGGCGCGCGCGCGTGTAGTGTGTGGTACCTGGGTATAAAATGAGAATTAGAATATGTGTCCCTTCGTTTTTTTATTTTTTTTTTATTTTTTTGGTTTATTTTGCCTCCTGTGAATTTAGCACTTGGTTTCATATTTGGTCTTTTTGTTTTATTTTAGCTTGAAAATTTCCCAAGAGACGTAATCCAGGATTATGTTTCACTGCACTAAATGATTTTTCTCTCTCTCCGCATCTCTCTTGGGTCTCCCTCGGCTCTCCTCCCTCTCTTCTCTCCTCGCCGCTCTCTCCTCCTCTTCTCTCTCGATTTCTGTCTGTTAGCGGTCTGTCCGTCTCTGTCTCCCCGGTTCTGTCCTGTCTGCCCGTCGTCTGTCTCTCTCTGTCTTCTCCTTTCTGCCTTCTCCGTCTGAAAACCCGTCTGTCTTCCTCCCTCTGTCTTTCTAACTCTCTCTCTCTCCTCATAGCTTTTAAACAAGAATGAACCGTATTATCAATGGCGCGTGTTTTCTTCCTACTACTCTACAAACGGCTTTTACATTGTTGCTGAGTCTTTTCTTGTAAAAAAAAAACAAAAAAAAAAAAAAAAATAAAAAATATCATTTGACACAGTTCTGCTACAATACTGTTGTTCCAATTGCAGGACTCACTGAAAGTCGCTTATTAGTGAAAAAAAAAAAAAACAAACCAACAAAATCGTATACAAAGTTTGTGTCAGACTTGGGAGTTCCACAACGCTTGGAACTAGGCCCGACATCCGTTCTGTATGGTCAGAAAGATGTGACGTTATTCACACAGCATAAGAAGCGTGTGACAATAGATTTGTGCTGTGAGATGGCCTTAGACTTCAATAACATGGAAATGTAATTACATTTAACGATTAAAAGAAGCCAAAGCTCTTAAAATTTTGTTCCCTGCTACATTGACGAGTTGTATTCTCTGTATGCGTAGTAGAATTACCATAACGGCTTTTTCGCTGTGTCGCTTGCTTGATTTGCCCTTTTCTTAGTAGGTGGCTGTATTTACATATTGTTATTAATTCGTTCACTCCTCGCCATCTGTGTCTTTCGTTTGCACTCGGTCTATTCCTTTATTAATCATTTTTGTTATTTCCATCCGACACTTTGTTACCTTTTCAATTCCACCCTTAGTTATTCTTTCCTATCCGGCCCTCCCGCGCTTTAAACCAGCCCACCTTATGCTCTTTTGCATTTTTCGTTCGTATCGAAGCTTCACTGTTTTCATCTCCCACATCACTCCTTCGGATACTTCCCCCTTATATTGCTCCTCTCTCTATGTTTCTTTTCGCTTCTTCTATTACTATTTTTTGGCACACTGTGTACTGCATCTTTTTGACCCTTCTCCCACAGCGGTTCACGTATAACGCTTTAGTAACATTTCGATGTAGCGTATGTTGCTTAGTTTACATCTCGGTCAGCTGGTTGTGTTTTTGTATGTGCGTTCCCACTTGTGCCGTACGGACGTGTGGCTTTAGCATGCTGTGAGGTTTGGGTTTAGTATGCCGTGTTTATGTGTGTGTGCTCTGTATGGGTGCTGTTGTATTATTATATGAATTTATATCATCGTGCCCGTGTTCTGTAGCATGTGTGCTGTTGCGAGTACGTGTCTTGCGCAGCCTTGTTTTATGGGCGTATTGTTGTCTAAGTGTGGATTTTGTGTGTGGGTGTGTGTGGTGTGTTTGTGTGTTGGGGTGTTGGTGTGTGGGTGTGTGTGTGTGTGGGCTACTGTAGGCTACGGCTCTCAGGCCACAAAATTAGTTAGTATTGGCTATTCTTCTCGCTTTCTCGTCTCTATCTCTATCTATCATTCTCTCTCTTCTCTCTCGTCCTGCACCCTTTTTTTCTTTCATCCTTTTAACTATCGTATTACTCAGTTACATGTTACGGGGCGCCCCCGCCGCTCTCTTTTAGCATCCAGGAACCACGAGGCATACATACAAGTTTTCGGCAAAGAAGACGCTGCATGCACCCCCTTTATGGCTTAGAGTCGATAACTAGACAACATCCCCCTTTTTGTTTTTTCACCATTCACTAAAAACACTGAATCCCCCTCTCCCTCCCCTCCCTCCCCCACCAACTCCCCCCCACCCTCCTGGTTGTCTGATACATGCATGATGCTCCAGTGCTTGTGCAGCACGCTTTGTTGGTGTCTATTCTTGTCTGCGGGCATGGGTTGTGCGCCCCGCCATTGTAGGGGGTGGGGTTGGGCCCCTTAAGTGTGGGTCCGGTGGGGCCTCCCCTGTCTATAAACGTTTTTGGGGGCAGGAGGCGGCATGAGCAACGGAGGAGCGAGCCATCAGCCCCAGTTAACCATCAGTGGGTTGTTTTTTTGTTCCAAGCTCGATGTTAAAGGAAAGATATGGGCCTCCACCCACCCCCTCCCCCTTGTCCCTCAATCTTTCCTAAAGAATGTTGCAAGGTTAACTCTGGCATGTGTGGGTTGTGTGGTGTGTTGTTTTGTTACTCTGGTGGGTGTGTGTGTGTGTGTGTGTAGTGCGCCGACGGGCGTGTAGGCGTGCATGAATGCGGGTGGTGTGTGCTGTGTGGTGTGCTGTGTGTGTGAGATACGAATTTGAGGGCTAGGCTGCTTTGTGGCGAAAGCAATGTAACATTAGCATATTCAGTGCCATGATTTGAAAAAGACCCACCCCTTACGTCGCGGCGTTTCTTGATACGGTATAGTCTTCTGGGAATTTAGCAATGCTTTTTTTTTTTTTTTTCAAACTCCTCCTCCCGTCCTCCACTCCTTCCTGTGTATCCAACCCATGTTGTTAGCTGTACGCCCAGTTGTAAGACCTCCCGTTCCACACCCACACCCATCCCTACCTTCATCTTTTGCGCCGCCCCCCACGACAGAGCGTCTGGGAGTCCCCCTTGAGGGTGCTTTCTGTGTGTCTTTTGAGTTGTGCCCCCTGTCTTTTATTGTTATTGTACTGGTATATCATTTTTCTATTACGAGCTAAAATCCAAACACCACCAGTGTCAAGTCGAATAACGAGACCCCCATAAGTCGTGGTTTCTATCTCTATCCTCTCTCTCTCTCTCTCTCGTCTCTCTCTCTACCTCCATCTCCTCTCGGTGTGGCTGTGTGGTGTGTGTGTGTCGTGTGTGTGTGGTCCTGTGTATCCTTTCGCGCGTGTCAGCCTGACCTCTTCCCTTCGGTGCATGTGCGTGCAAGACTATTTTGTGTCGTGTTCGTGATGTGTGTGGTGTCCCTGTGTGTGGCCTTGCTGGCGTGTGTTTGTGTGCTGTTGTGTGCTAGGATCTGGGTGTGTGCAAGAGTTCTGTGTCTATTTTGGAGTTAGGGGATATTTTGGGTGTGGGAGAGCATCCACGAACACACACACACACAAAACACACCACACATTGTGTGCTTAGGCAATATGCCCATTGGGCCTTTGGGTTTGAATGTCTTGACTTCATTTTGTTGTCTCTCCAGTCTTATAGTCTGTGTGTCTGTCTGTCGTCAGTCTGTCCGTCCGTGGTCAAAATGTGTTCCACTCGCTCCAGACAAAACTACTGGGCCGATCCTCTTTTTTTTTTTTCTGCTCAAGAGGCAAACCACCGGAGGAGACACTGCACTGCTGCCGAGTCACTTCGGTGGTGTTCAGTGGCGCCTGTTCTGATCTAACATACGCAGGACACCACCTACTAAGCCCCCTACTGACGACAATAATTGCTTAGTCGCGGGAGCCGGCGTGAGTGAGCTCTCTCCCTCCGGAGGGCGCCACCACGTCTCCGTCCAACGACAGCCCCCATGGACTCGCCGATAATACCGGTGACCCCGACGGAACCAAACCCAAGGCCACAGACGTGGAGAGGACATCGAAACTGAGGTCACCATGAGAGCAGGGCATGAAGGGCCACAGAATTTGAGACTTTTTTTTTTTAATGCTGATCGATGAGAATGAGGATGATTAAGATGATGCTACGGATTTCCATTTCGGTCTGAGACTACATGACAGGGCTGTACTCTACGCTTCCTTTCATAATATATCCTGGCGTCAACCAGGCCCGAGAGATACAGGCACCTGCAGTGTTGGTCAGGAAATTTGAGCAAACACTCTCAGAAACGCATCCATTAAGTGGAGGAAACTCGACTGTGTGGTCCCAGTCTTCCCAACTGAGTCCGCAGAAAGTACGTAGCCGATCTTTCTGAAAATTTGTAGGTATGTTCATGTTTATGGGTCACGGATGATGGCCCGATGTTTTATTTTACCGTTATATCCGTTACTAAAGGCTTAACTACCCATAACATTTTTTCTTCTTTATGGAATATCTCAGAAAGTACGTAGCCGATCTTTCTGAAAATTTGTAGGTTATTCATTATAGGTCACGAATGATGTCCGATGTTGATTTTTACCGTTTATATTCGTTGCTGACGGCTATAACGGCCCACAACGGTTTTTCCTCTTAATGGAATATCTCAGAAAGTACTTATAGCGATCTTTCTGAAAATTTGTAGGTATGTTCATTATAGGTCACGGATGGTGTCCGATGTTTATTTTACCTTTATATTTCGTATTACTAACGGCCCACAACGGTTTTTCTTCTTTTTGGAATATCTCAGAAAGTACTTAGCCGATCTGTCTGAAAATTGTAGGTATGTTTTTTATGGGTCACAGATGATGGCCGATGTCTACCAGGATAGCCGTTACTAACGGCCGAACGGCTTATAACGGTTTTTTCCTATTTATGGAATATCTCACGCTGTATTCAGAAGACACAATACGGGGAGTACTTTTAATACTTGCGTCTCTTACTGGTTTTACATTTATCTCGGGTGTCTGTGGTTCAGAGCGTCCCGCTTCGTGGGACGGATATACCGTCCCTCGCTTTTCTCTTCCGTTGGAATTGGTCGTTCTTTTGTATTGTGCCGGTTGCGTTCCTTACATGATGCACTCCAGTGTCGAGGGTCAGGCTGTTGAACTAGTCTTTATCCAGTCTTCGCCCGGTACCAGTATGTGAGCTACTTCGCGTTCTAGTTTCTGACCGACAGTAGCTCTCCCTCTCGCCTCTCTCATCTCTCTCTCTCTCTTCTCTCCGCTCTTCTCTCTCCTCTCTGTCTCGTCTGTCTGTCATGTCTGTCTGACTCTGTCTTGGTCTGTTCCTCTTCTATCGTCTCTTCTCCTTCCTCTCTCTCCTCTCTCTCTCTCCTCTCTCTCCTCTCCAGCCTTTGGTTCTCTTTCTTCGGTCTGGTTCTGGTCTCGCTCCAGGTCCTCTCGTTCTCGTCTGTATTGTCTGTGTTCGGATGTCTCTTTACCCTTCTCTCTCTCTCTCTGTTCCTCTGTCTTCCCAGCCTTTTGGGTCCCTCTCCCCTCATTCTCCCAGTATTTCTCTCTCTCTCCTGTCCTGTCTTCTCTCCCTACGCCATACCTCCCCCATCCTCTCTTCTCCCTCCCTCCCTTGCGGCATCCCTCGCACTCCGAGAACTGTTGAGTTGTCTTTCTTCTTATTTTGCATATGGACTCTCTGTCATCTCCCTCTGTCCTCCAGCAAGTGTTCTCCCTGTTCACCTTTCCAGGGCTGGGCCAGATTTTTCCCCAGGCCATGGGATGGGAGTGGTGGGATTGGGTCTGGGAGTGGGCTGGTTCTGGTCCTCCCTGCTGAAGTGGGACACATTGGTCAGATGTTCCCCAGGGCTTGGGAGTGCGCCGTAGTGGGTGCTGTGGGGCGTGGGCGGTGCCTTACGATCTGAAGCGGCCCAATTGGGTCACAGTGTGTTTCCCAGGGGCCTCGGATGGGAGGGTGTGGGGTGGGCTGGGCCTTCCTCTGAAGGGGACCATCTGAGTCAGTGTGTCCCCAGGGTCCTGGGCTGCGGAGGTCAGAGGGGGGGCTGGGCCTTTCCACTTTGAAGGGGGACATTGGTCGTCAGGTGTTTTTCCCCAGGGCCTGGATGGTGAGCGGTGTGGGGGTACGGTGGGATGGGTCCCTTCCATCTGAATGGGACAATGGTCAGGGTGTTTCCCGGGCCTGGGATGGGACTTAGGGGGGTCCTCGGGCCTTCCAATGTCTGCAATAGGCGACCATTGCGTCAGGTTTCTTCCCCAGGGCCTGGGGATGGCGCGGTGTGGGGGTGGGGTGGGCTGGGCCTCTCATCTGAAGGGACCCATTGTGTCAGGTGTTTCCCAGGGCCTGGGATGGGAGAGGAGGGGGGGCTGGGCCGTCCGATCTCGAATAGGGGACCATAGGTCAGGTGGGTATTTCCC
>JADBJO010030371.1:0-17975 GCA_016801955.1 Conus betulinus | reverse complement strand
GGACGCAGAGGGGGGAGAAACAAGAACAACGGTGGAGGAGGGGAAGGAGCAATACAACAGGGAAGGCAAAGAAGTTATTGAAGAAGCAGAGGTGCTAGAAAGGAGAAATAGAACAGGGAAGCAAAGAAGTATGAAGAAGCAGAGAGGGAAGAACAAGGTGGAGGAGGAAGGAGAAATAGAACAGGGAAGCAAAGAAGTATGAAGAAGCAGAGGGGGGAGAACAAGGTGGAGAAGGAAGGAGAAATAGAACAGGGAAGCAAAGAAGTATGAAGAAGCAGAGGGGAGAACAAGGTGGTGGAGGAAGGAGAAATACAACAGGGAGCCAAAGAAGTATAAAGAAGCAGAGGGGGGAGAACAAGGTGGAGGAGGAAGGAGAAATAGAACAGGGAAGCACAGAAGTATGAAGAAGCAAGAGGGGGGTAAGCAAAGAAGTATAACAAAGGTGAGAGGAGGAAGGAGAAGCAGAGAAATAGAACAGGGAAGCAAAGAGAAGTATGAAGAAGAAGCAGAGGGGGAGAACAAGGTGGAGGAGGAAGGAGAAATAGAAACGGGAAGCACAGAGATGAGGAGAGGCAAAAAGATGAGTATGTAGAACATGTTTATGTACCCCCTCACCCCTCCTCCCATGTCTGACTCTCCCCACCATCCTGACCTCAACCCCACCTTGCAAAACGCACAAACACCAAGAAATCAGCCGTATTCTTCGTTTTCTTGATGCTACGAACTCCTTTAATAAGGACCCGATTTCCCCCTGACCACCAAAAAACTCTACTAAAAACAAACTAATGGAGCAAGCAAACCAACTAGAGATTAGAATAAAGAACTTGAAAATACGAAGCAGGAGGAGTGGGGGGGAAAAGATTAGGAAAAGGAAAAGTAATAAGTATAACCAGAGGAATAGTTGAAAAAAAAAAAAAAAAAACAAAAAAAAAAAAAAAAAAAAAAAAAAAAAAAAAGCAAAGAAAATAGTGAATGCGGCGGGGATGCGGCGGAGTATCAGATTAAAACAATAAAGAAAAAACCAATTCGAGGTGGAGAGGGATCAGACTGGCTATAAAAACAAGGGATAAAAATCACAACTGACTGGAACTGAACATTCGCCTGACCACGTAACTAGTCACGTGATACTGTACAGCATTGTGGGATTGGGGTTACGTTGAAAACGAGACTGTGTTGAGGGGCGTTAGTCCGACTGGCAGTCCGCTGTGTCCTGGCACCGTGAGGACTGACGGGTCTGGCAGCAGGCGCCAGCCCAGGAACTGTAGCACCGGCAGTGATAGTCACGGAAAGCGGGCAGTCACGAACAGCGCACAGGTCGGACAGTCGCTGTGACTCCGTCTCGTTCAGAAGAGAGTCCCGGGCATGGTGAACACACTGGAACACACCCAAACCCGCTGACACTAGTGACAGATCGTGCGTCATTAGGGCGCGGGGTGGCATCATCTGATTTCTGTCACGTCTGGTCAGTGCGTTTCTCTTGATTGTCTGTAGAAAAACAACTCTCAAACACACTTACTGAAATAAAAAGAACTTGGTGTTTTAATAGTCATCATCAACATTATGTTTAGGATAAGCATATCGTTGATGATGACAAAAAAAGTAGGCATTCAAAAAATGATTTGAATAACTCTTGAAAACGTTTTCCATACCAAGCCACATGAAAAATCCAAACGAAACAAAAAAGCTCACAAACAAACCAAAACAAACCAAACAAAACACACATACACAGACGATACTGCCTTTCTCTGTAAATCTGTAAAAGAGCTCTTTTGATATTGACTGGCTGGCTTTTAACTTAACCGTGATCAGTAAGTGAGCAGATTGTGTGTGTGTGTGTGTGGTGTGTGTGTGTGTGTGTGTGTGTGCGCATGCACGCGTGTGTGTATGAAACAGAGAGAGAGAGAGAGAGAGAGGCGAGAGAGAGAGAGAGACAGACAGACAGACAAGACAGACAGACAGACAGACAAGCAGGCAGAGAGGGTCACAGCACACCCACTTACCTCCCCTGTCCTCCACACAGAGTTGTGCTGCAGTTGGCAGCGAACTGCGTCAGGGTCAGGGACCATAGGGCCAACCAGTAGTACGTAGGTTCCTGCAGTCGGCTGCACTGCTGAGGATCTCTATAGTAGCTGGGAGCTGCCCCAGATCACTACCCCTGAGGCTCCCATCTCTGCAGGCAGACCCAGGGTGATTTCCAGGGTGTCCTGGGGTGTGGGGGGAGGGTGGTGAAAAGAAACAGAGCTTTTTAAATGTTGAGTGTACCCCATGCTTCGTTACCAAGGTTCTCTGGCACTCGCTAGTTGGGAAGCCCCTGTTCTACCAGTATTTAGGTCTAGATGTCCCTTCATGACTGCACATATTGCATCGCTACTTCATTGTCCCTCGATTCTCTTCCCCCTTAAACTAAGCTTGTACCAACATGTCCTTTTTTTTTTACTTTTATTTTTCTTTGTTATCGTTATTTTCTTTTTTTACATGTAACAGAAACAAATACATCACCAAGTATGGTTTGATCTTCCGTAAAGAAGTAACACAAACACCCCCCCCAAAAAAAAAAAAAAACAAAACAAACAAAAAAAACCACAACAGAAGACCTGTAGGGAAACAAAAAACGAAGAAGAGAGGGCACACGAAAATTCGTATGAGTTAAACGTTTTCTTTTAAGGATTTGTGTACAGGATCATTAAAGTATATAGGCCCTAATGATTCCATATGGCATCAAAATTGTTTTGATCGTTGTTAAATTAAGCATTGCCATTTCAGTTGAAATCAGTTGCTCAACCGATTCTGAAAAAACAGACATATTTAGCTTTTGTTCTGACCTCGAATAAAAAAGTAGTTAGTGTAATAAAGCCAAGACCTGCCTTAGTTTTCTTACGTGTTGATCCACTGCAAAGTTAACAATGCACATGTGATTTGATTTTCAACGAGTTTCTGCCTTTATGAATCAGTAACTTTTCCACATCCATCAGTCAAAAGGACGTGATTGCAGATTCAGAAAAAGGTTTGGGTTCAATCTCTCTCTTTTACGACAGTATGTTCTGTTCATCGTGTTTGTCAGCGCTACGGCTTCCAATGCAATATTTTGTCCCAATAATCCGATGTATAACTCTAATTTACAAACCAGTTTAATTTGATATCCTGAATATTATTTACCTTGAATGACTTTTTTTGTTGTCTGGAGAACTTCAGAATTCCGTTTTTGTGACTGCTGAGAGTATGAATTTGATTTATGCTTATCTTGAGTAAAGAATGTCATTGTGATGTTTAGCTCCTTCACTTTGTTTGACTATTGTGAACACTTTGGGCCTTTCTGAATACTGCTGGTATCACTATATCCCTCTTTATACCCGTCTTCCTTCATTTTTTTCCCTTGAGAAAAATTTAAATGAAAAACCTGTAACATAATTAACGTCAGTGGTGAATTCTGGTGAATTCTTTAAAATTCATAAACTGGCTACCTTTTCAGAAAATGTTCTTGTCAAGTATTTTCAGTTCTCAGTTGTTGTGCTTTTTTTTTTTTTTTTTTGCTTAATTGTCACACATTAAAATCTTGTCCGTGTAAAACAAGGGGGGCTCACTAGTAATTTGCTGGATGTTTGACGAGCTACACAGAGACAGAATTCCCTGGACGCGACAAACATGTGCCTCCAAATCAAATTAAAACTCAAGCAAATTGGAGCCCAACGCCGATCCATCATTTTAGAGTTTTTAATTGAATGGATGTTTATTTTTTCGTTAGAATGATTTTCTATTTATGTCTTTTTTTTTTTTATTCAACTTTATCTATTCAGAAGTTTTGAGGCATTAACATACCAAATGTCGGTTAGTTATATTTAAGCCAACTTACCCCTCAGTGTCCGTTGTCCTAATGTCGGGTAGATTTACACCAACTTGTCTCACAGTGTCCGTTGTCCTAATGTCGGGTAGATTTAAGCCAACCTGTCCCACAGTTTTTGATGCCCTTTTTCTTGTGAATTATTCCACGCGAAGTCAAACACATTTCAGGAGCTTTTCAGTGAAAAGTCAGGTGGGTTAGGAAGAGCAACGTCCAGTGCTGTATGAGTTCAGATAACATGAGAGACTTGAGACAGCAACTCTTCTCAGTTGCGTTACAGATTTCTGAGCCCCAATGTTGAATAATGTTTTATCGTCTAGGAATTAGTAGGTTTCTGAGCTCCCAATGTGGAATAGTGTTTTATCGTCTGGGGAATTTATAGGTTTCTGAGCTCCAGTGTGGAATAATAATGTTTAAAACTCTTCGGAATTTATACTTTTCTGAGCCCAGACGTGGAATAATGTTCCATCGTCTGGGAATTCATAGTTTTCTGAGCCCAAACGTGGAATAATGTTTTAGCTTCTCAAAATTTATAGTTTTCTGAGCTCCAGTGTGGAATAATGTTTTAACGTCTGATCTGAGAATATATAGTTTTTTTCTGAGCCGCAATGAAGAATAACTGTTTAACTTCTCGAAATATATAGTTATTAGTTATTGCCTCACATTCACTGAAATACACTAGCTTAATCAAATTTCGGGTAGAGGGGGTGGGGGGGGGGGGTGGTGTAGCATTACAAAATGAGGATATCGTCCTATATTTTCATAGCATTCTAACCATACTGCTCACCGATTTTTTTACTGTCCATGAGCAGTCCTGACAAGCATGTCAAAAATATAAAAGATATGTTTCTTTCAAAATGAGGAGGCAGCAAGCAGACACTGAAACAAATCTTAGAAAGAATCACAACTATTCCACCGGACAGAAAGGACAAACAAATTACAAGACCAAATACGATGCGTTTCGACCTCTATGATGTTCTTCAGGCAAGATAAACAACATTCAGGACAATGAAAACAAAGGAAGATCGACCCTTTATCTTTTGAAAACTGGGTGCAGTCACTTATCTTCTCAAATTGATTCAACGCCCATCTCGCGGTCAATTTGAGTAGGTAAAGGATGGCTTGCTCTTTGTTTTCATTATCCAGTGTCTTGTTTCTCTTGTCTGAAGAAGACCAAAGAGGTCCAAATACGTCGTGGTTTTTTTTTCTTGTAATTTGTTTGTTCCCTCGTCCAGCAGAAAAGTTTTAATTTCTCTTTAAAATATATGTTTTTCTTTCAGCCATCGTTCCTGGCATCCAAGGGTTTCATGCCAGAGAAGCACAACATGCACTCTAAAATTCAAACTCCCTCACACCCTACCCGGGGAACAATCCAGCCTCGGAACTGAGTGTTGGCGTAGGGATAGATGGCGGTGTTGGGGGGAGAAAAGGTGCTCTGAATTCTCACTGCTTCCTTCACCCTGTTGGCCACCTTGCTGACGATGTAAGACAAGCGTTCGTTGGCGCTCCTCACGTAGATGCTGGGGTAGAGGCCCGTCGCTTGGTGCCACAGCCAGGCCATTCTGAGCAAAGGAGAGAGGGTAGGGGTGAGGACAGCAGCGAAGGAAGGTGTGGGATACAAACTTTAAAGGAGAGCGAGGTACAAACCCTGCGTGCAATAGAGCGTCCTTGGTTTGTCAATCTCTGCCAAATGTGGTGGACGTTGTGGTGGACTGTTAGACTGTTTTGTTTACCCAATTCTCCTCTCCTTTTCAGCCCACTGTGTCAATCTTCTGTTCAAAACATAGGGCATTTATGTCAGAATTTAAGGATCGCTTGATCGCAGAAACTTTGGATGAGGCTTTAAAACCATTGACCTTTAATCCCCTCCTGAAAACATTGGATGAGACTTTAAGCCATTGACTTTTAGTGCCCGTTCAGAACTTTAGATGAAGCTTTAAACCATTGATCTTTAATTCCTTCTAGAAACTTTGGATGAGGCATGAACTATTGACCTTTAATCCCCTCCAGGGACATTGGGTGAAGCTTTAAATTTTGCTTCTCTTGATCCCTCGAGGTTCTTGGAATGAAGCTTTAAATCATTGTCGTTTAACCCCCTCTAGATCCTTTGACTGCTGCTGTGTTAAATGAAGGTTCTCAACCATCTCCATGTTCTTTGGATGTGGGCTTTAATCAACGGTCCCCTTAATCCTTCCAAAACCGTTGAATGATGATTTAAACCATGGTCCTTTAATCCTTTCCAAAACTTTTGGATGAGGCTTTAAACAATGGTCCTTTAATCCTTTCCAAAACCTTTGGACGAGGTTTTAAGCCGTGGCCATCCAGCCTCTCCCAAATCTTTTGGAAGAATCTTTAAATCGTAATCCTCCATTCCCCTCCCACATTCTTTTGATGGGGCTGTATACTAGTCCTCCAACACCTTCCAATATTCCAACACTCAAATGTCCACCCCAATATACAACTATTCCATTAGTCTTTTGAAGGTTGGTGCCAAATACAGTCGGACAGCGCTTTTACTTCTTAGATATTCATTTGATTCTGGAGTGAAAGGAGTAGTCGAACAAAATCACATCATCAACAAATAGAAACAAAATATTTGAAAAGCACGGCATTAAGATGCATGCCACATTTTCTAACATGAAACAGAAACGGAAAACTAAAAGAGGTAACCCCCTTAAACTCGCTAGTTATTGTCAACACTTATCAGCTTATTAACTTATTCCCGTTCTGACTGTCAGTTTCAGAGATTTCACGACGTGTCGGCATCATCAGCTGCAAAAAAAAATAATATGTGTGCCTGGGTAGTATAAGCAGGGGCCCATAATTATGTGTGTGCTAGTGTGTACATGTGTGTGTGTGTGTGTGTGCGTGCGTGTGTGTGTGCGTGCGTGCGTGTGTGTGTGTGTGCGCACGTGCGCGCGCGCGCGCGCGTGTGTGTGTCTGTGTATGTGTCTGTGTGTGTGTGATCTGTGTGTGTATGTGTGTGTGTGTGTGTGTGTGTGTGTGTGTGTGTGTGTGTGTGTGTGTGTGTGGTGTGTGTTCACAATGTTCCAATATTCGTTTGGATGGTTATGTTTCATGGTCTTCCTTTAGGTCTGGATGTCTCATAATGTTGATTTCTAAGATAAGGTCAATGGTATAGTGGCTTCGGTCTTGTTCGTTGAGGTGATTTTTTTTTAGATTTCTTATCAAATCAGATCGGCTAGTCTACAATCCAGTTGTTCTCGTTGTCTTGCTTGCCGAAATTGAGGGTATTTACCTGCAAGCACATGCATTATGCATGATCAGTTTAGAGCCATGTCGTTCTTTTGTGCAGTAGGCAACGCTGTGACGAATATCTCCCACTCATGTGTTTCACTGAAAGTGATTACCATGGCATTGAACCGTGGACTAGCTGGGCATGACCAAAGTTTCTTTGGAGAAACAGGAATGGAGGTCATTGTCACTGACACCACAGAAGATGAATCAATATGATTTATTTCATACAATATATATAAGCATCATGAATGTTAAGAGATAAACACGTAGGTCACCAGTATGTAACCTAGTGTTTTAAATAACCTCATTACTATGTTCTATTTATCAATCTAGGTGGAAAAACTAAACATCATGATATAGAATAGAAGAAGCAATAGTGATAGCATTTACACAAAATTAAAAAAAAAAAAAACGTGATAACAAAGATGAATTACAAAGACAAAAACAAAATTCGTAAAGTATGGAAAGTACACTGTTCTATTTTGTACGTAGGTTATAGGTATTGCATGAAAAGAGATGAAAGGCCTGTCGGAAGATGAGGGGATGGTAGGAAAGGAAAGGACGGGTGGTAGGGAGGTTGTACGCACAAAATGAAACAAAGCAAGAATGTGCACTCCTAAGCAGAGTCAGCTGTAAACAGAATTCGACAGCGTGTTATACCAGCACTGCGCAAAAACTATTTAAGCATCAACAGTAACAATACTACCCAAAATACTACTATGTACAAAAAGAACCCAATAGCCATTAAAGCAACAACAACAAAAACAAGCGGCAGTGATAACAAATACATATGCTATTCGTACAAAGAAATAATTCAATGCTTAAAGTATGCACACACACACACACACACACACACACACACACACACACACACACACACACACAGAGAGAGAGAGAGAGAGAGAGAGAGGAGAGAGAGAGAGAGAGAGAGAGAGGAGACACACACAACAGAGACAGACAGACAGACAGGCAGACAGACAGACAGTGTCACAACCACTGGGTTGTAAAATAGGGCAAGGTGCACTGCTCGCCAGAACTAGAGGTAGAGACTGAAGCCAAACACGCAGTCATAGTTCACACAGCAGACCACACACGTCTTTAACAATCAAAGTTCTTTATTTACGTCCTTGTAGTCTTCTCTTAGATTTTATCTTGAATACGTCGCTGGAATCTCGTAGAACCCGTACACAAGAGTCCAAAACAGGACAGAATACAGGAAAATGGGAACAGCAAACCGAACGGGAGAACAGCAACCCGGAAACAGTAAGCACTTTCAAGGATGGTGCCTGATTATACACTCTGCCTCAACGTCTTTGAGTAATGCACAAGTACAGCCAGGTGTTGGTGTGTAGTGTGCATGCAAAAACGGACAAATCACTCAGATATTGTACAAGTCTAGTGTTGCTGCAACTGTTTTGCATGAAAGATGGCACCCTGTGATGATTCGGGCAACTCTTCATCCGTCTTCCAAGATCAATTCTCAACATCTGTTCATAACAATTTAATTTCTGATGCGACGATGATCGCTTACAATAATACTAGATATGACGCGACGATGGTTGCATACAACGTATTGACCAACATACTGATACACGCCAAGATAAATAGCTGACTCATACAATCATGAAATTAATCATTAATAAGTGTATTATTTAACAGAGAAATTACATGAATGAGGAACTGACCTCGGACCAAGGTGGTTCCGATGAGGCCCTGTACAGCGGGGCTAGGAGAGGTCCAAACCCTGTCCTGGTCCGGCCGCTCGTGGTTGCCTCCTACTGGTTATAGCTGGCGAAGAAATCGCCAGGTCCACGGCAGGAAGAGATGCCGATGAAGGATGATACGGGTTCTTGATGTTGATGTTGTTGATGAACGAAGTTATCGTCAGAAATGTGAAGAGTCCAGTACAAACTTGCAGATTCTTGAACAGGCTCGATGGCAATGCCTCGACGAATCCAAGCGTTGTGAAAATATCAGTACACAATCCCAACAGACATAGATTCCTTCTGGTGATGATGCCGGGCGATCTCGAACAGCAAACTAACTTGTATAAAAAAAAATACGCAGAATCCGATGAAATAAAAGACGCACACTTCTCGAACAAACTCCAAGTGATGTTCAAAACTTTGAGGAAAAAACGCCTTCCAGGTCTGATGGTCGATTGCCGTTGTCTTGGTTAAACCGTTTCTGGGCTCACGTGATCTCCCGGTCCTCGCAACTGGGTTAGGCGTAGCAATATCAATATAATTATGATAAATAGTCCATCTTATAAACTGAAATTGCAACGAACAAGTTAGTTAGAAAAGAAAATGACACATAGGAGTTTAATTGAAGTATTCTTTGTAAGACCTAAAAGTGAAAGGAATGATACCGATTGCAAGGAATGAACTGAAGATTTAGCTGGAGGGATTTCGTCGTATAAAGTATAACAACGACGCAATAAAGTCCAAACCATATGCAGAGCTATCTTTTAGAATCAAAGAGAAAGTAGATCTAGTTGCTGTTAGAGAAAATTAATAAATTATGATTTAGACATTTACAGACAGGCAGACAGACAATTAGAGAGAGAGCTAGAGACAGAAACAGATAAACGGAGTTGGGGACATGAAAGTGATGGGGTAAGGAAGGGTGCTGGGAGAGCGGGGAGGAGTGGTTGCCATACACCGCAGCAACAGCTGAATCAACATCACTGATTCACCAATGAGCGCACTCAAGCACTCAGTCCAGTCATCCATGGCACCAGTGGAATCATCATCACTGAATCACCAATGAGCGCACTCAAGCGCTCAGTCCAGTCATCCATGGCACCAGGGGAATCATCATCACTGAATCAACAATGAGCGCACTCATGTGCTCAGTCAGTCATCCATGGCACCAGGGGAAACCAGAGAATGGAGACAGGGACTGGCGCGTGAGATGGTGTGGAAGAAAAGTGACAGACGAAAAGGGAGAGGGCGGAAGGAGTGCTACGGCCGTGGGGGTCAGGGTCAGAGAGTTAAAAGGACTGGAAAGGGAAGAACCAGCAAACGATTCCATGCTGCAGCTTGCTGCAACGACAAACTTGTCTCTGAAAGCTTTTGCTGTGAGGAGGAAACCTCAACCCATTCCAAGAACCAGCTTTCTACAACCTCTGATCTGGATTCCCTGTGTTGATGTCTCCATACGTCACAGCCACAAACGTATCTCTGAACTAGTCTGTGCGTTCAGCAGGGGCAGAAGATGCAGTTGTTAGTGGCTGGAACCTTGGGTTGAAAGCGAGGGGGAGGAAAGGATGGGGGGGGGGGGGGGGGGGGGGGGGGGGGGGGACTGCAGGCATCAACAGAGTAAGCAGTCAGTAAAAAAAAAAAATGTAAGGCGGGGATGGCAATGTATGATAAAAGAACAGTGGACATGACTCAGACTGCTGAAATAGCCTGTGTGGTCATCTGAACTGAACTGGACAGTGTCAAAAAGTATGTGTCAATTCATTGGCACTAGGATGGTTTCAGACGGACTGAGGAAGCCTATGAAGACTTGAATCAACTGGGATAGCTCTGTTGGCTTGATGTTCTGTTGATGTTTCAACAGGGATAGCTCTGTTGACTTGATGCTGTATTGATGTTCACAATGACGGCTTCTCCTGAGGCACCGACAGAGAGGGTGGACTGAGGAGAGGGGGGGGGGGGGGGGGGGAAACTGATGTTCACACAGCTGTGTTGATGTTTTACAATGGCGGCTTGTTGTCAGGCACTGACAGGAGGGAAGGGGGGGGGGGGGGGGCGGTGGGGGCTGATGTTCACACAGCTGTGTTGATGTTTACAATGGCGGCTTGTTGTCAGGCACTGACAGGAGGGAAGTGTGGGGGTGTGGGGGGTGGGGGCTGATGTTCACAGAGCTGTGTTGATGTTCATAATGGCGGCTTGTTGTCAGGCACTGACAGGGTGGGGGAGGGGGAGGTGATGTTTAACAGAGCTCTGGGCCTGCCCAGCACCTTTGCTGCAGGAAGGCCAGTTTCTGTGAATGCCAGACACGGAACAGTTTACTGTGGCTATAGGGACAGGCTAGCAGTAGACAGGTAGACACGGTCACACGGAAATTAGATCCATGATCCGTAAATTTTGATGCACGATTCTGCTGCCGCAGTAATTCTTCGGCATGGAAACCGTTTTAGCTATGCCAGGAGTCCCACTGTTAGTGTGTCAGTAGTATAATGTTGATATGGAACGTTTCCTTCTACAGGCAAATCAACTTTTGCACATCCTCTGATATTGCGCTGTTACTGATGGAGAGAGAGAGAGAGAGAGAGAGAGAGAGAGAGAGAGAGAGAGAGAGAGAAATGTGACACAATTATGTGTCCAGAGTCTCCATTACAGATGAATTATGCAAGAATTAAGCCTTCCACTTTCTTTCAAACGAATCTCCTACCTTCAGCATACATGTCCTGTCCGTCTCTCACACTCTTCAGGGAAGCCAGGGAAGGGTGAGGCTTGGGTCTGGTGACGTGAAGCGAGCGGACATCTTGCCATCGGAAGGACATCGTAAGATGCCTGTCTTTAATACGTCGTTTGTAAGACTTTCCTCAAGTTGAGCGTGTGTTTATGTGTGTGTGTGTGTGTGTGTGGTGTGTGTGTGTGTGTGTGTGTGGCGTGCGTGCGTGCGTGCGTGCGTGCGTGCGTGCGTGTGTGTGTGTGTGTGTGTGTGTGTGTGTGTGTGTGTGTGTGTGTGTGTGGTGTGTGTGTTTGTTTGGTGTGTGTGTGTGTGTGTGTGGTGTGTGTGTGTGTGTGTGTGTGTGTGTGTGTGTGTACGCGCGCGCGCGCGTGTGTGCGGGCGTGCGTTCTTTCCTCTGTGTGTGTGTGCGTGTGGTGTGTGTGTGTGCGTGTGTGTGTGTGTGTGTGTGTGTGTGTGTGTGTGTGTGTGTGTGTGTGTGTGTGTGTGTGTTTAATTGTGACTGAGCAGGTGAGTGAACATGTGTGTATGCGTATGTCTCTGGGTGTACATACACGTGTATATGTTTGTGGGCGGGAGTGTACACACATGTGACTGTATGCACTTGTAGGTATGTGTGTTTTGTGTTTGTGTTTGTTTTGTGGCTCTGAAGGGCTGGGGGGGGGGGGGGGGGGGGGGGGGGGGAGGGAGAAAGGTGGACAGCAGAGTGTCCGTTGGTGCTTTCACAATTGATTTAGCTTTGTTGCGAAGAAAGCAAAAACAAGCATCTACAGACGCGAAACGCAGTGGGTCGGTGGTACACCTATCTTGGTTATTCTCAGGCTCCATGATGGGAACGTGTCTTTACGCTTCTTTGTATAGTACATCCCAATATGGACCAGGCTAGCATGGGCCAGAACTCCGGCAGTGGCACGTCTGTTAATGGATTTAACTCCAACACCCATGATCCTAACCACTGCGCCAGAGCACTTGACCTTATCTGTCCTGTTCTTTGCCATGCTGATTCTCAGTGTGTTGCATGATGCAGTCATCTAGGTCAGGTGACTTCAGACCGGTGTCCTATCTCTATGGATCAAGTTTACCTGGTGATGTCACTGACGTGCTGAATGACGTGAACAGGCTGCTGAAACACGCTGTGCTCCCGGACCACCTTCACCACACGTCACACACTCCTTGGCCAGCTCCTGCCACCAGCGGCCCCTGGGTTCCACAACCACATGGAGGTAGACACGTTCAAACACCGCCACGTACAGAGCACTTAGAACACTCAAGACATGAGAGAGAAGTAAACTGATCACTGTAACGACGTTTCTTGCCACTGAATCTCACGAAATGGAAAATTCGAGGAACCAAATTGCTGGCATCCTGCACAGGCACCATCGGGTCTCGCCTGCCGTAGAAAATCAGACAAACCAGTTCATCTGTCAATGCTGGAATAGCTTGAGGGGCTACAGGAAACGTAACGTTTCAGCCCTTTTCTGCTTTGCAATGATAAGCTCCTTGGCTGAAAACTGAGTCCGGAAGAGGCGAAGGAGTCGTCTAACTGTTTTGGTCCTTGCGTGGTTTGTCTTCTTGGCGGAAAGGCCTGTTGAACCATCCGTGAATGCATTCAGAGGGAGCAGTTCCAAGGCCTGTTGAACCATCCGTGAAAGCATTCAGAGGGAGCATTTCCAAGGCCTGTTGAACCATCTGTGAAAGCATTCAGAGGGAGCAGTTCCAAGGCCTGTTGAACCATCCGTGAAAGCATTCAGAGGGAGCAGTTCCAAGGCCTGTTGAACCATCCGTGAAAGCATTCAGAGGGAGCAGTTCCAAGGCCTGTTGAACCATCCATGAAAGCATTCAGAGGGAGCAGTTCCAAGGCCTGTTGAACCATCCGTGAAAGCATTCAGAGGGAGCAGTTCCAAGGCCTGTTGAACCATCCGTGAAAGCTGAAGCATTCAGAGGGGCAGTTCCAAGGCCTGTTGAACCATCCGTGAAAGCATTCAGAGGGAGCAGTTCCAAGGCCTGTTGAACCATCCATGAAGCATTCAGAGGGAGCAGTTCCAAGGCCTGTTGAACCATCCATGAAAGCATTCAGAGGGAGCAGTTCCAAGGCCTGTGGAACGTCCCCCTGCTCACTATTGCCTTCGTTAAACACCACAAACAGCATCAGGCAAGCTGTACGGCTCCCTTGTTAGGCCAGCTTCCAGTTTGACTGAGTCTCTTGTGTGTTCCTTTTGAGGAGAAACCTCATTGAGAAGTTAATTACTTTCATGGCATCTCCCCGTGATCTGTTGGGACATGGGGCATTTCGAGTACCCGTTGAACTTTCATGTGTTGGTAAGATGTTGAGAGTAATTGGAAAAATCGTGTTTATACCCTAACACTTTTCCTGATTTTATAATGAAACGTTTTCGGTCATGATTCACACATGCACGACTGGGTCTAACGTATTAAAAAGATTGATGCACTGAACACTTATAATAACAGTTTCTATGAAATATCAAACAGATGTTTTGGCAATGCTCAAGTATTCAAGATTTGTTTTTTCTTGTTCTCTCTTGCTGTTTGTTATTGTCGCCAACATTCACAAATACAGTGAACAAACAATACCCCGATGTGTCTCATCTGCGCTTTGTTATGTAGCCCATTACAGTTAAATGGTCAAGTAAACCAACATTTCTGTCTTGTATTTCAAAACTAGTGCGTCAACGCTGGAGAAACTGATTTGTATGCTGATCATAATCAGTAACTGCATGATTTGAACAGTACACCTTGGAACATTATGAATGAAATAGGGATGTTTTGTCCCTTTTGATGGCCCAGACAAATGGAAACCAATGATTTGCAGGTTTCGGTCATTGCACACATTGTGAAAATACGCTGTATCCGAATGTACCCAATTATGTTCTTTCTCTTTTTGTTCAGGTGATTATCATTTTAGAAATATGCCACCCGACTAGGGAAAGTCTTACAAACGATGAATTAAAGATAGGCATCCCACGATGTCCTTCAGATGGCAAGATGTCCGCTCGCTTCACGTCACCAGACCCAAGCCTCACCCTTCCCTGGCTTCCCTGGAGAATGTGAGAGTTGGACAGGACATGTATGCTGAAGTTAGGAGATTCGTATTTAAAAAAAGTGGAAGGCTTCATTTCTTGCATAATTCATCTGTAACGGAGACTCCTGGACACATAGTTGTGTCACATCTCTCTCTCCTCTCTCTCTCTCTCTCTCTCTCTCTCTCTCTTTCTCTCCCCTCATAAGGAACAGTGCTATATCACAGGATGTGCAGAGTTGATTTGCCCTGTAGAAGGGAAGGATCTATATCAACATTACACTACTGGCACACTAACAGCGGGATCCCTGACATAGCTAAACGTTTTCCATGCCGCAAAATTATTGAGTCTGTCATGTTGCTTTCAAAGTTATTTGCTTTAAAATGTATCAGTTTGTGTAGAAAAAAGGCGTAGGCTTCAAAGAAATCATGCATCCAAATTTGCGGATCATGGATCTAATTTCCTTGTGGCCGTGTCCACCTGTCTTTTGCTAGCCTGTCCCTATAGCGACAGCAAACTATTCAGTGTCTGACACTCACAGAAACTGGCCTTCATGGACCAAAAGTGCTGGGCAGGCCCAGAGCTCTGTGAACATCAGACCCCCGTCCCAAACCCCTACCCCCCTCCCCCCTGTTAGTGCCTGACAACAAACCGCCATTGTGAACATCAACTCTGTGAACATCAGCACCCCCACCCCCACCCCCCCACCCCACCCTTGTCCTGTCAGAGCCTGACAACAAGCCGCCATTGTAAACATCAACACAACTCTGTGACATCTGCCACTACCCACTTCCCCTGGACGTGCCTGCCTGACACAAGCCGCCATTGTAAACAATCAACACAACTCTGTGAACATCTGCCACTACCACTTCCCCTGACCGTGCCTGACACAAGCCGCCATTGTAAACAATCAACACAACTCTGTGAACATCTGGCCACTACTCACCTCCCCTGACCGTGCCTGACACAAGCCGCCATTGTAAACATCAACACACAACTCTGTGAACATCTGCCACTAACCCACCTCCCTGGCCGTGCCTGACACAAGCCGCCATTGTAAACAATCAACCACACTCTGTGAACATCAGCCCCCCCCCTTCCCCCCGAACCCTGTCAGTCGCTGACAACAAGTGCCTGACAATGACTTCCCATTCCTGTTTTGCCAAAGCAACTTTGGTCATGTCCAACTAGTCCTAGGTTCAGTGTCATGCTAATCACTTTTAGTGAACCACAAAACTGGGAGATACATGTCACAGCGCTGCCCACTGCACAAAGGAACGACATGACTTTGACACTGATCATGCAGAATGCATGTGGTTGCAGGTAAAATCCCTCAAATTTGGCAAGCAAGGCCACGAGAACGACTGGATGATAGACTAGCCGATCTGATGTGATGAGAAATCTAAAGAATCACCTCATCAAACGAGACCGAAAAAAAGTGCTTCGATTATCTATTTTGCCTGGCACTGAAATGCCTCAAAAACAAAGCTGGCTAATATTTTTTGGTGTTCCCTAGAGTTTAAATAGAGTACTTTTGAAGTCGTTGACACCAAAATATTCTTTTTCCTGGGTCATCCGTTAGATTTTTGCATCTGTTCTACTTGTGTCTTTAGTTTTGTTTTTAAGTCATAAAAATATCTACAATTATCTAAAAAAACTGAAATTCGTCTTCTATTTCATTACATGCTATACAAAATCTTTGATTTCGTGGTATACCTGCATAACGACCTTTCTCAACATTTAAGTCATGCGAGCTAACACGCGATTTACATAGTGCTTGTTTTTTCGTACTGTCCATATCAGTCAACAAGTAATATTCAATATGATATTCAGATGATTTGATGACATTGTAAAAACTCTAAACGACTGTATTTTGTCTTTTCCTTTGCCCAAAATTCAGTATACCTGGCTTTCAATTGTTGTTGTATAGTGAATTTTAGTCTATGCTTACTCAGTGTTGACTGGTTCAACCAAACATGGTTTAATCCTAAACTGTAAAGAATGTGTTTGATAAACAAGAGCCATGGATTTTGAATTCCCTTGTGTTTATTCATCATGTCGTTGTATGCACTCTTTTTAATATGTTTCTTCCGGCTTATCTAAAATATGCAGCCAAAAGCCAATGTTTCGACAAGCTATGTGAATCCAATTGGAAATCTTCCTAGTTCACTTAGAGTCGTTTAAATTAATTGCTTTGAGTGTAAACCAAGAAGACGTTTACAGAATTTCAGATTTAAGTTTTCATGTGGGTGTTTTGAAAGAATACTATTTTGAAAAAAAATCAGATATATCAAATGAGTCCATGTTAGACCATTGTACTTTTTCTCAGACCATGGCAACCAAACTTCTGCTCCATATGTTGCTATAGGAGTAACCAAAGTATCGAAAAGTTGTAATATTGTGTCAAAACGAATGTTGGTCCTCTGATTAATCGATATAATGAATGTGAAGCTTTACTTGCTTGCTTGGCAAGTTGAGTTTTCGCCAAAATAAAGGAGCCATCTGAATGCAAAGTTATTCCAGATATTTGTATGATCAGTTGTCTGAATTATCTCAGTACCAAATTTAAACAAGATGGGAACTTTGGGTTTTTTTATGTGTAAAAATCAATACCTTTGTCTTTTGTACATTAATTTTTCATACCCCAAGTTAAAACAATATTTATTCAATTTGTCAAGCTTGTTTGAAGACCTTTCTTTGTTTTAGAAAAAATAACTAGGTCATCTGCATACATTAAACATGATATAGGAGTTCTTTTTCATCGGTATATGGACTATCTGTCTCCCCCATATACTTTGGAATATCATTTACGAAGATATTAAATAGAGTTGGACTAAGAACATTTCCTTGTAGTACTCCTTTACGTACGTTTATATTATGAGATAGACCTTCATTCGTTTTTTGTGCATATTTTGGAATTTTCATACATGTTCCTAATAACTCTGAAACAGTTTCCCTGTATGCCTATTTCATGTATTTTTTAGAAAAGTGCTTATGCCAAACATTATCGAACGCTTTTTCAAAGTCGATATAAGCAACCATAAAGGCGATCTTTTTGCTGCTTTCATTATATCATCAACAATTTTCTTCAACACAAATAGATGATCTGATGTTCTGTGTTCTTTGCGAAAGCCTGCTTGTTCTCCTGCTAGTAGATGATTTTCTTCCAAAAAGTTTGTTATTCGGTGATTTAATATATGGCAAAACAAATTACTGAGAGAGTTATTAATTGTTATACCTCGATAATTTGAAGGATTGAAGGGATCTCCTGATTTATGAATTGGGACATTATTCCCCTCTTCCATGCTTCTGGATATGCTCCTGAGAAAAAAAATACTTTGAAATACATTTTCTAATTATTTCACCTGTTCGGTAAACTGGTTTTGATTATTTCATTAATAATCCCATCTTCTCCA
>JADBJO010030370.1:15000-17976 GCA_016801955.1 Conus betulinus | reverse complement strand
GCTGCAACTGGAATGGCAGAGAATCCCTCAGAGGGTCATCAGAACACTGGTCAACTCGATGAGGAGTCGCTTGAAATGATTTTGTGAACTGAACAGATTTTGCGAACTTTGATTTCGACCCATCCTCTGTTTAATTGTCTGTAAATCAACAACCGTTCATTCGATCCCAATGAAATTCAATGTACGTTGGAACAAGATAATGAATTAAATCTGTTCCCAATTTCAAAATCGTGGCTTTTATATTTTGGGAAATTATGCGTTCAAGCAGAGATTACTTGACTGCCGTTTGCAAGACTTGGATTCCACTCTTAGGTCTAGGGACAGATATAAATTCTACTCATCGTTTAGACAACTCTGTGATGTTCCAAACTATATAAACAATGTCAGAAATCCTGTTCTAAGAAAACACCTAACAAGAATAAGACTCGGTGTGTCACAGTTAAAAACCCCATCGGTCAAGACATTCAAACAAACGAGAAAATGCTAACTGTCCATTTTGTCTTAATACAGAAGAATCGGAATTGCATTTTATTCTTGTTTGTACGAAATATAAAGAACTACGTGAAATGTACATCCCCCCAAAAATATTACTCACAACCAAAATGCTTTTAAATTGACCTTGCTACTGTCTGACACGAGAATGTGCTTGCCCCTTGCTTTATTTTTTGTCGAAAGCCTTTTTGTTACAGAAACCAATCGATACAGCAAAGGCGGATTTGTTAGTGTGTGTGTGTGTGTGTGTGTGTGTGTGTGTGTGTGTGTGTGTGTGTGTGTGTGTGTGTGTGTGTGTGTGTGTGTGTGTGTGTGTGTGTACAAAGTGTGTGTGTGTGTTTGTGTGTGTGTGTGTGTTGTGTGTGTGTGTGTGTGTGTGTTCCTAAACTTATGGCAACTACAAAGAAAATTACTTATCTGAATTTTGTAAAAGACCTGCCCTAAGCATTATACTTGTGTATATTGTTATAAGAGATACATACTGTTTACTGAGAGAGAATGAAGTAAGAGCGTTTTTTCCGTTGAGAAAAGGCATGTTTACCTACAAGGTTTCTTTCTCTCTCCAGTCATATTTGCCTTTTTGACTATGTTTTTGTTTCTACCCCCACATCCCCCTCCCCTCAAGACCCCATTGACACGGGAGTTCAATTAAATATTTTGTCATGTCATTGTCATTCTCTCTCTCTCTCTCTCTTCTCTCTCTCTCTCTCTCTCTCTCTCTCTCTCTCTCTCTCTCTCTCTCTCTCCTCTCTCTCTCTCTTCCTCGTTTACTCCCCTTTCCATTCTCCTCACTCTCCTCTCGCCCCCTCCCCCCTTGTCTGACGTCTACCCCCCCCTATTCCTCTCTCTCTCTCTCTCTCTCTTTCTTCTGTCTTTACCCCTCTCCCTCTCGTTCTGTCCGTTTTCCTCTCTCGTCTCTGTCTTCTCCTGTTTTACTCACCTTTCCATCCTCCACTCACTCTCCTCTCGCCTGTACTAACGTCTATCCCCCCCCCCCCCCCCCCCTGTTTCTTTCTGTCTCTACCCCTCTTCCCCCTCCTTCTGTCCCTCCTCTCTCTCTCTCTCTCTCTCTCTCTCTCTCTCTCTCCTCTCTCTCGCGTCATCTCTCCTCTCTCTCTCCCTCTCTCTTCTCTCTCTATGTGTCCTCTCCTCTCCTCTCCCACCCCTCTCTGTCTCCCTCTGTCTCTCATTCTCCTCTCTCTCTCTCTCTCTCTCTCTCTCTCTCTCTCTCTCTCTCTCTCTCTCTCTGTCAACTTTAACTTTACGGCTACTTACCAAAGGAACAGCTTACCCCGATCATCCCTCAGGAAGCATGGGCTGTGTTCTAGTGTGAGTGTTTTTTTGTATGTATTCTTTCTCAAAGGTGGTGGCGTAGTTCTGCCCCCATCCCTCCCTCCGCTATCTATCTCCCCTTCCACCTCACCCCCCCCCCCCCTTCTCTCACTCATTCCTTCCTCGTCCCGTGTGTGTGTGTGTGTGTGTGTGTGTGTGTGTGTGTGTGTGTGTGTGTGTGTGTGTATTGCCAGTCATCAATCGGCAAACCCATCAGTTCAAATGAACCCCGTCCGTCTCTGGATATCTGGGAAGTTATCGTTATTTCTGTCTTTTTAAAAATATTTCTTTTCATCTTTGGTGTCTGTCTGTCTGTCTGTCTGTCCGTCTCTGTTTTTATCAATTTGTCTGTCTGTCCATTTTCTGTCCGACCCCTCTGTTCTTCCTCTCTCCTCAAACACACCACCTTCTCTGTTTCTGTCCGTTTTTGTTATTCGACACCCCCCCCCCCCCCCATACCGCCTCTCTCCCCCGCTGACCAACACCCCCTTCCTCTCTCTCTCTCTCTCTCTCTCTCTCTCTCTCTCTCTCTCTCTCTCCTCTCCCTCTCTCTCTCTCCCTATCTTTGTCTGTCTATCTATCTACCCTACCCCCCATCCCATCAGTTTTTAGGCTACATTTACTTTAGTCATCTAGAAATGAAAATAAATTATGAAATCTTACTTTACGCCTGTACAAGTCCTTCAAAAAACAAAGTGTGATTCAACAAGAGATAGACAGAATGTTATGCTGTGGACATGTAAACAGGCATGCAGAAAGAGGATTTCTTTTGGTTTTTTTCCCTCTTTCTTTCTTTCTTTCGTTCTTTCTTCCTTCCTTCCTTCCTTCCTTCCTTTCATTGCTGTTTGCTGTCCAAATCGTCTGCGCCATTTTCAGCGGCATTATTCTACGCCGCTCCTTCCGGCTTGTCTCTACCGAAACCCCGGCACTGCCAATCCACACGGGGCAGTCAATTCAAGTCGTCGTGAGGAAACCCACCGGAGGAGACGATGCGCAACTGCCCAGTCACTTCAGTGCTGCCCAGTGGCGTCTGTTCTGATCCAGCGCACACAGGACCCCACCCACCAAGTCCCCTACCACTGACGACAGTGTTTGTTTAGTCGCGGAGCCACCGCTAGCAAGAGTCACCCTCCGGTGGGCGCCACCATGTCC
>JADBJO010030370.1:5000-10000 GCA_016801955.1 Conus betulinus | reverse complement strand
TCATCCGAATGAAAGGTCGAGTCTGCCCCCTAAGTGGATGAGGGGATTTCAATTGCCCCTGACCTGTGACCTGTGGCCAGGACCTAGATCGATGCCTCGCGCTCCGGCAGAGCAGAGCCTCGCTGACTGGGTGCTTTGGGTGTCAGCTGGAACCAGTTCAAAGTGGATGACGTCATGCCGACGTCGTCAGAGCCCTCTAGAGGAAGACGACAAGCTGACGGTATTGATTTTTTTCTTCTGCTTCTTCTTCTTTTTTTTTTTTTTCAAATTTGGATAATTGACGCAGCGCATAGAAAATGTGAGCGCGCTCTGGAACTTTGAAACGAGAGAGAGAGAGAGAGAGAGAGAGAGAGAGAGAGAGAGAGAGAGCCGACCAACGAACCAGGTGCCCGACCAATCTATCAGTGAACTAACCAACCAACCAACCAACCAAGCAGTAAACCGACTAACCAACCAAACAGCTAGTGATCCCACCAACTAAGCAGCCGGTGAATCAACCCAAAAGTCAACCAACCAACCAGTTAGTTAGTGAACCATTCGGCCAACAACCAACCAGTCAACCAACCAACCCACCTAACAGCCATTGAATTAAATAACCAACCAACCAGCCAAACAACCAGTGGACCGACCACCGAACCAACAAAACAGTGAAACAACCAACCACATAACAGTTCAACCGATCGGTGAACCAACCAGCTAACCAGCCAACCAAACAACGAACCAAACAACCAACTCACCCACCCCCCACCCACCCACCAACAGCAGCCAGCCGACCAATCAGTGGATCAATCAACCAACTAATGAACCAATCAGACAGATAGCAAACTAGCCATTCAGCTAATCAGCCTATGATTTCACTCACAACTACTTGATAATTATCATCAACATCATCATCACCGAATTGGATGAAGATGAGTGATCGCTTGTTCATTTTCGTTGTCCTGAGTGTTTTGTATCTTGCCTGAAGAAGACCTAAGAGTCGAAACGCGTCGTGTTTGGGCTTGTTTTTCGTTTGTCTACGTTTTTTTGGCGGTGCGTTATCACTAACATTTCAAATTCGTTTAAATATCATCAAGCTGAAATTAATGTAAACGGTTTACAACCTGCTAAGCAGCGCACCCATGGACATTTAGAAATCTAATCGTATGAAATGAATACATTATCAAATTTTATCGACAAAAGTATTTCATAAGAGCTTCCAGGAATAAATACTCAGGACCTCAAAATAGATTAAGATGAAATCGTCTCTCCATATCTTTCTGCATCCTGAAGAATCGGCCATGAATATTGATAAGAAATTTTAGGATAAAAAAAACACCCGTACATTCCCCTGATGAAAATGACATCATCAATCACATTTTAATCCAATAAATTCAACGTTAAATTCGTGAGCTAAAAAATGTTAAGTCCGAAATAGCAATGTAAATCACTTAAGTTACTGGTATAATGATGATTTGCAGTTTTAGAATAGAAATAAAATGGTGCATAGCCATAACAAAAAATAAACAAGAATTTGTGTTTTGTCTCGTTTTTGCTTTGTTTGTTTGTTTGTTTGTTGTTGTTTTTTTGGCGAGGACAAATAACATGATAATTTTACACATTGCTTATTAAGACATTGCGATATGAAATAGAGTGACACTTAATGGGCGTCTGAATTGTGTCTGTGTGAAAATAATTGCAGGAAGGACGGAGGGGGGTGGGGGCAGGGAGGACGGAAGGGGCGGGGATGGTGGGGGGGGGGGGGGGGGGGTGGCGATCAGTTAACTGATTAAAGGCGGCTGTCAACTACAGCGAGCGCAGAGCTTGATATGAGCTCCGAAGATGTATTGTTGAAAACGAATAACAAAGAGACGAGTGGAAGAGATGTGTGTGTGTGTGTGTGTGTGTGTGTGTGTGTGTGTGTGTGTGTGTGTGGTGTGTGTGTGTGTGTGTGTGTGTGTGTGTGTGTCTGTCTGTCTCTGTCTCTCTCTCTCTCTCTCTCTCTCTCTCTCTCTCTCTCTCTCTCACACACACACAGTTGCGAAATGCTTTCAACGATCCAAGCTTTTTTTTCTGGTCTACAGTTAGATCAGTGCATCGAAAATCTCTCATCTTCAATGCAGTAACCTCTCAGCAATGGCACGATCACTTCTTTCACGTCTGTCACACAGACGACAACACCCGCAGACGAAGCTGATGATGACATTGGAACTGATCTTGACAACCTCTGTGACCCACTTTTCAACGATTTTTCGTACAAGAGATGAAGTAACAACGAGCATTGAGTATCTGAAGTCTGGGGGGAAAAACAGTCTTTGGTATAGCGAAATCAGCTGACAGCTTTGAAGGAAGAAACCGACCGATTACATTTGACTGTTAATCTTGGTGGGGGAAAAAAAATGGACGAATATGATAATTTTTCCGTAATGGTGGTCATTTATCTGAGCAAGAAAAATTGTTGTGTAACAGTAAAAGTTGTTACAGCTTATAAAGATTTAATGGTGATATTAATAAAAAAAAAAAATTAAAAAGAGAGATTGTTTAACAAATACTCGGAATGAGTCATCATGTCTGAAAGGGAGAAGGGTGTCATGGAAACCCCAAGGTCATAGCGAAAACTACATGCTTTTGGAAAATGTTTGATACCCAAATAGGACCAATGCTGACATGTACTACTGAAGTACGGGATCTTTCAAGCTATAAACAAATGGGGAAAAAAGTGCAGTTTTCCCATAAAAATGTTTTCTAAATATTCCCGTTCACGCATTATCTTATACGATGAAACTAGCAGGTATCTTTATTCATAAGAATATATGTTAAACGAATAAGATTCTTGCAGAAGCTTTTGACGCTTTCTCCAACTAGATTTTGTAAAGAAACATATGACTTGATGCTGGGGCAGATGGAGCATGGTGGAGGCATAACGTGTAAAAACAGTTTTATCTGAGAATAGATCTGGGATTGTGTGGCTGTCCCAGAGAGTACGGCATGAACGGAGCTTAGTTTCCAGAATTCAAAGATCGTTTGAGTACGTGTTATGTACAGAACTGCCATTCTAGCATGGGAAGCAAAGAAAAATGTAAACTGGTACTATTCATTTAAAAGCCCCTTTCAAGCAGAGAAATACATTGTTGTGATTAACACGATTACGTGTTAAAAAACAAACAGCAAACAAAACAAACAAGATTGGCATTCTAATATGGAAAGCAAAGAAAAACGTAGCTGGTTCTGTTAATTCAAAAACCCCTTTCAAGCAGAGAAATACACTGTAGTGATCAACAGTAAATGGCACAGGCTACACTTCGCATAATGCAGATTAAAAAACCTTTGGATTCAAGGCAAATAAGAGGTGTGTTTCACCCCGGGAACATCAACGGATTCGTCTTGCCTGATGTGTGGAAATCCTGTTGACTATGAAATCCACTTAGGAAAGTTTTTTGAAGATAACAGAGCATATTAATCGCTTTTTGAATCAGAGATCGCTGAAAAAAAAAAAGCATCTCTGGTATACTGTCATCAAAACAGACGCGCATACTATTCAATTCACTGTTAAAAATTATCACCGAGGCATAGAGTGTTACACACACACACACACACACACACACACACACCACACGCACACACACACACACACGCACACAACACACACACACACACACACACACACACACACCACACACACACACACACACACACCACACACACACACACAGACTCAAAAGAGTTAAAACTATGAATAATACCCAAAGAGAAGACTGATTCTTTTTGTAATGAACAGCTTTTTTGTGGATGGTTGAACTGTTTGAATTGTTTCGATTGCTGCAATATTTTTTTTTTCCTCCAATTTAAGTGTGCATGTTCTAAATGTGCCCAATTCGCACTGATCTGGACTTGTTTGTAAATACTTGGAGACGTTTTTCTCTCTTTTAGTTGTGTGTGATCACCGTCTGATAGCAAGATGATTTTTCTTCTCTGTACTCTAAATGCTTTGTACATTTTCGTTCGCTCTGATATTGATTGTGGTCGTACCCCCCCCCCCCCCCCCCCCCCCCCTCCCCCGGTCACAAGACCTTTTGCCGGTGACAGTGCAATTTCAGAGTGTCAAAAAGTGTGGAATCTCTCTCTCTCTCTCTCTCTGTCTCTGTCCTCTCTGTCTCTCTGTCTCTCTCTCTCTCTCTCTCTCTCTCTCTGTCCCTCTCTCTCTGTCTGTCTCTCTCTCTGTCTGTCTCTCTCTCTGTCTGTCTCTCTCTCTCTCTCCCTGTCTGTCTGTCTCTCTCTGTCTCTCGTCTCTCTCCCTCTCTGTCTCTATCTGTCCTCTCTCTCTCCTCCTCTCTCTCTCTCCTCTCTCTCTCTCTCTCTCGCTCTCTCTCAATTATCATAGATTTTCTTTCTCTCCCCCTGTTTTTTTTTCTGTTTTTTTTTTTTTTTATTATTTTTTTTTTTTTTTTTTTTTTGCTAACTTTAAAACCGTTTCCCATTCCTTCTTTCTTTCTTCATCCATTCTTCCTTTCTCGCTTTAGTTTTTTTTTTTTTTTTTTTTCTTCTCTCCCCCCCCCCCCCCCCCCCCCCCCCCCTAAATACTAGCCTTCCTCCCCCTGCCACGCACCCCTCCCCCGTTGTATTTTCCCACCCTTTTCTAATCTGTCTCTGTTCACCACAGCCTAGTGTCACGAAAACCCACACTCGTGCCTCACGCCCAACCTCCCCCCCCACCCCCCCCACACACCCCCCTTGCCCGCCTCCCCCCCCCCCTCCTCTCGCCGTTTCATTTTTCCCTTCCCTTCCCCCGATCATTTTACAGAGATGCGGAGGATTTAAGGCGGCTTACAGCATGTTTTGGAATGAACTTTTTTTTTTTTTTTTTTAATGTCGTACAGGATGGCATCGATTTTGACATCATCACAGCCCAGAATGTAAGCCTAGCCCCCTTGCTGTCGGTCTGGCTATAAAGAACAATGAAATAAACATTTCATTTCCCAACAATTTATGGACAAAGGGGGATCTTTTTTTTTTTTTTTTTT
>JADBJO010030370.1:0-2500 GCA_016801955.1 Conus betulinus | reverse complement strand
ATCCCCCTTCCTGTCCTTCTCGCCCTGTACCCCCCTGTGACTGAATGACGACGAAGCCAGGAAGAGTAGAGAGAAAGGATAAGGAAAATGCCACTCTCCACCCTCCCCGCCGACCCTGCCCCTGGCCATGCCCCCCCGCCCCCCCCCCCCCCCCCCCTTTCACCCACACAAAACACACTAGAAACCCCTACCCTCCAATAACCTCCCCACCACACCTACTTCCCTCCTCCTCCCCCCCCTACTCCCCTCCCATCTCTCTCTTCTTTCTTGGACAGAGCTTGGTCGGTGAGGAGCAGGAGAGACAGAGGTGGGGGGGGGGAGGGGGGGGGGGGGGGCTGGGGTTGGGGCCTGATGGAGTGGGGGGGGGGGAGGGGAGTGGGGGAATGGTGTATTTGTGTACAGGGATATAGGGGGGACGCTGCAGTCATGACAGAAGAAGAGGAGGAAACGGAACAATTGTGCAGGAGACTGGCAGGCAGTCCATTCTGCTCCACTCACAGCATCCCCCCGCCTTTCTCTAACCGCCTTCATGTCGAACTACTTGTTGGAAAAAAAAAACTAGTAGATTAGCGCTGAAGGGGAGCGTAGACCTCTGTCAAGGTCGGATGGATTCTGGATCTGCCCCTTTCTCACCCCCGGATCCAAACCACGGATATGCACCGGACTTCACTGGAATCGACCCTTGAACCACATTCCACCCCCACCCCCACCACCCCCACCACCAAATTTCGTTACAATCTTGCAGATAACTGCATCATTGGCCATAGTTTTTTTTTTTTTTCCCTTTGCAACGAAGATTCTCTTTTTTTTTCTTTTTGAAACCTTTTACATAAACCAATATCATACAGCATTCAATGTATACACATGCTCCAATTAGTATAAGCTATGCTATCATTCTTTAGTAATCCCTACACACCATTGTCCAAATCAATTTGATACAGCAGTCATTCATTCATTATAAAGAATAACAAAAGGAAAATCCCGTATAACCGCAGGGACATTTGATTGCTGAGTAGAAAATAAGCAGCAACAACAACAACAACAACAACAACAAAATAAACAAAATTAGCCATAGTTGCTTGCTTTGAGAAAAAGTGTGCATTTTATTTCATTGTATTATTTGCTAAGCACTCTCTATAGCAGTGTAGAACAGAACAAAACCACCCCAGACTACAGGGTATTTCTCAATAATCTAAAATACAGATATAAAACTGAGAGAGTACATTGCTCGAAAAAAAAAAAAATATTGTATGTGACGATTTTCTGTCCAGGTGGCTCCCATATTTGCCGATGTTAGCAAACCCAGACTGCAGTTATGAATGATGATTCTGACCTCGTACACTATGTTATGTGTTCATCTGGTTAGGCTCCCTCGTACTGTCACGTCCCCCAAAATAGCCCCATTGGAAATTGTGCAAGATTTTTAAAACCTAAAAATTTTTTTTTATACATTTCATAATAAAGAAAATTCATTACAATCGGTCTAGTGGGTTGGTTGTCATCCTGCTCAACGAATCCTGGATTCGTCTTTTAATTCGGATCTGCATCCAAACCGAAAAAATGAATGGACTCGTCCTTGCCTCACCGTCCATCTTTTCACCAAACTTCATTGTAGTCGAGGGTAGTTTTTTTTTCCTAGCTGAATAGATTCCGGATGATCCGGAACCGTATTACGGACTTGCACCGTAATTTTGGTGTGTGTGTGTGTGTGTGTTGTGTGTTGTGTGTGTGAGAGAGAGAGAGAGAGAGAGAGAGAGAGAGAGAGAGTGTGTGTGTGTGTGGTGTGTGTGTGTGGTGTTCGTGTGTGTTCGTGTGTGTGTGTGGTGTGTGTGTGTGTGTGTGTGGTGTGTGTGTGTGCGTGCGGTGCGTGCGTGCGTGCATGCGTGTGTGTGTGTGTGTGTGTGTGTGTGCGTGCGTGCGTGCGTGCGTGCGTGCGTGCGGTGCGTGTGTGGTGTGTGTCTGTGTTCGTGTGTGTGTGTGTGTGTGTTGTGTGTGTGTGTGTGTGTGTGTGTGTGTGCGTGCGTGCGTGCGTGTGTGCGTGCAACGTGTTGTGTGGTGATCATGCTAATCACCAACAAAGAAACAACAGACCCTGGGTTAAAACAGAAACCAGCTGTATGGCGGTACATTTCAAGGAAATCTTCTCTGAGGCAGAGAGAAACTAAACAGTGCAGTACTGTAGACTCTCCGAAAACAGCTTAAGGGCATTACACCAAAACCAATGCTGATTGCACTTTGCACTAACCCAACCCTAGCACACGAGCAGAAATGTTGTGTGTTTACGTTTTTTCTTTTCTTCTGCTGTTGTTGCTCTGTGCGTGAATCGAGAGATATTACCTGGGTTGGAATATGTCCTGGTTTGGAGAGGCTTCCGATGTGGTTGTGGTCTACGAGTGTGTTAGGTTATTAGTACGGAATTTCACTGGTTTGGAGTACCTGGTATTTTTCCGTGTAGGAGCGTAAGTTACTTTTCTTGATGTACAAGTGTGACCAATATTAC
>JADBJO010030369.1:0-17977 GCA_016801955.1 Conus betulinus | reverse complement strand
TGTCAGTATCATCAAAACCATTAAGTATCTTATGTGTCTGAATCAAGTCCCCTCTTACTATTCTTGGTTTTAGTGTTGGAAGTTGTAAATATTTTAATCTTTCTTGGTATGAGTAATCCTTTATACTATGGATCATCTTTGTTGCTCTTCTTTGAACCTGTTCTAGAGCTTCTGATTGTCTCTTTAACATTGGATACCATACAGTATTGCCATATTCGAGAATGGGCCTCACTAACGTCTTATACAATTGTAAGAAAGTGTCCTTTTCTATACATGTAAAGGCTCTTTTAATTATTCCAATCATTCTGTTAGTCTTGTTAATATTATCTGCAATGTGTTTATCAAATGGCAAGTTTTTGTCGAAAGTCACACCTAGGTCTTTCTCTTCCTCACATTTAGACACTTTTATTTCCTTGCACCCAATCTTCATTATGTAATCATTTTGTGGGCTCGATTGACCAATATGAAATACTTTACATTTTTCTGTATTAAAGTATAGATTCCAAGTATCAGACCATATTACTAATGTTTCAATATCCTTTTGTAATTCCTGATGCAATTCTGGAGAATTATAAAGTTTTGTGTCATCTGCAAAAAAATTGCATGTACTCTTTAGTTCAACAGGGAGATCATTTATAAACACAGTAAAAAAATATTTGTGGTGTCCCACTAATGACATCAGCACTATGAGAGAAAGAACTACCAATCCTTACTTTTGAGTTTCTTTTTGATTGAAAGTCTTTACCCCAACCAAGTACGTTGCCTACTATTCCATAAGACTCCAATTTCTTTAGTAGTCTTTCATATGGTACTGAGTCGAACGCTTTTCTAAAATCTCTAATACAATACATCTATATTCTCTCCTTTTATCGATCTCCTTTGTAAAGTCTTCCATCACTTCTAGGAGATGAGTCACAAAAGATTTTATTTATTTATTTATTTATTTACGAAATCCATGTCGGCACTCTGCATATAAATTTATTTTCTGTCATATGTTTAAACATAGCCTCTCTAATAAATGATTCTAAGATTTTACATATTATACATGTTAAACTCACTGTTCTATAATTCCCTGGGTCTGTTCTCGTACCTTTTTTGAATACTGGTATAACTGTCGCAGTTTTTCAGTCTGAAGGCACTATCATCTCTTCAACAGATTTAGTAAAAAGTATATAAAGTGGGAAGGCAATCTCCTCATTCAGCTCTTTTAGCAGTCTTGATGGAATGGCATCAGGACCACATGCTTTATTTTAGTTCAGAGATTGAAGTTTCTTTTTTATTGTTTCCACAAAATGTCTACATTTTCCAAAATGATACCTTTTGACCTTGAAGCTGGACTTAGAGTATGTATATTATTGATATCTTCCCTCGTGAATACACTAGAAAAAAAATCAATTCAAAATATCTGCCTTTCCACTATCTGTCTCTACTCTGTCACCTTCTTAGTTACTAAAGGACTCACCCCTGTATTCATCTTTGTCTTAGATTGTACATATTTCCAGAAAGCTTTCGGGTTACTTTTGCATTCCTTTGATAGCTTCTTTTCAAATTCCTTTTTTGCCTCTCTTATTTTTTGTTACAAATATTTCGTGCTTTAATATGATTTTGATAATATTTCCCCTGTTTAGTGACTTAAAACCTCTGGTACATATATTTCTTTTTTACAAATTTTATTGTCTTTGCATTCTTCCACTTTGATTTTTTTTTAATTATTATTCTTAATAATACTTCGTTTTGGAACATTTTTTCTATTAAAGATTTTGACGTACTTTTAATTTCCCTCAAACATTGCTGTACACCAAGATAATTGAGTTTGTTCCAGTCAATCTTCTTCAGTTCTTCTTTCATTTGTATAAACTACCCTCTCTTAAAATTGTATGACTGCTTTGGTTCTTTTTGATCTCGGTTCTCCCCTAAGTACAAAGAGAACATTAAAACCTCATGATCACTTTTGCCTATAGGAGCTAAGTGTTTAATGTCCGATATCATGTTTTCATCATTAACGAGTACCATATATCCAGTATATTTGATTTTTGTCAGTCTCTGTGTCTTGTTGTTGTTTTCACCATTTGATTCAAAAATGCATCTTGTAAAGCAATTTCTGAACTTTTGTCCGTCTTCCGTCAGAACATGTCTGGGAAGTTAATATCACCAGTAATGCAGACATTATTGAATATTTCTAACCTGATTTGCTTCAACAACTCAAACATCTTTTTCTTCATTCTCAGTTGTCAGTAGGTCAACTTGTTTGGCAGGATTCTTAATCTTGCCATTGGCGTTTGTTCTTTAGCTGTCATTTTTCTCTGCCTCTGTCCTTGCATCAGCTGCTGTAGTCTCTGCCTCCAACCTTTTCACACTGCGTTGATCTGTTCTTTCACAAGTTTACTTCTGTGAGCTCTTTCATCTCTCTTGGTCTTCCGCTGAATTTCATTACGCCAGTGGACTCTTCTGTATAGCCAAGTCTGTTCCTTAAACTCTTCAGTGTCTCTGTGGGACAAATCTTCCTTTTGATCTTTCTCCTTTCACTTATGTTTTACTGCCCCCTAAGCAATTATAAAACCTGGTAATGTCAGTCGACAGATTATCTACTAAACGTCATGAGTGTAAATCTTTTGCTTAACACAAAGGAGCCTAAATCTTAAACCACAGCTTCTGTAAGTTGAGATCTTGCTCTTCATTTCTCCGAGCAACCTTCGATAATTAAATCAGCCCTGCACTCAGGTCAGTCCTCATCACAAAGAACTAACGCGAATACATGGATGACTAATGATGTGTGCCTTTTGAGGACTTGTTGCTCCATACTACAGCAGTATATTCTCATAGCAGGATCGCAAGCTTGTCCAGGTAGGGGGAACAAAAGGTATTGCTTACGTGAATACGTATGTGCATAAGGCAGGTTTAGCACACAAAGAGCATGCTTGTACTCATAAGCATATGTGCACGTCCATATATCCACTCAATATTCCAGTCTCTCTGGGACAGGGTGTCGTGCATTTGCTTCTCTGACATGACTGAGAAGAAGATAAATAGTTGGTATGCTATTCATAATCTACAAATGGAAATTTCAAAGGCAATCCTGAGTCATCTTTTTCTTTGCCATGGTCGTCGTCATCATCATCGTCGCCACTATTGTAATTGAAGCCGTCAAAATCACCATCGTATTGTTATTGTCGTCGTTGTTGTCAACGGTGTGGTTATCGTCGTTGTCATCGACATCATCTTCATCATCTTCATCATCATCATCATCATCATCATCATCATCATCATCATCATCATCATCATCAGCAGCAGCAGCATTATCATCACCATCGTCGTCGTCGTCGACGACGTCGTCATCAAAGTGGATGTTGTCATTACCATCAACATCGTCGTTATTGTCTTCATCATGATCATCATCAACATTGTCGTCACACTCGTCCATATCATCATCATCATCATCATCATCATCATCATCATCACCATCACCATCATCATTATCTTGGTCGGCGTCATCGTTGTCACCAGCATCGTTACCATTATCATCGACTTCGTCGTTTATACTTTTTCTTCACTATCATCATTATCGTTATCCTCATCTTAGTGGCTTAGAAAGAATGAGCGCCAACTTTTTTCCGCACGACTGCCACCCCTGTGCTCTTTTACAGATCCAAGGCAATGCCCATGGCCATTACTCCCCCAGAGGAAGAGAAAGAAGGAAGGTGGGTCATCAGAAGTTGCTGGTCACTTTATTTGTCTGTCTGGCCCTAAACTGTCTAGGCTTCTCTACCCCACTTTTTCAGATCTTATCCTCAAATTATCTATGCTTTACTACTCTACCGTATCCTGCTCCATCTAATCCTAAGGATAAAGCAGTATGTGAGGCACCTTTTCTGGCACCTTCCTGATCCAAAGGAGATACGTAGATCGATTTGATACCTCAGAGGCTATCAAACTCCATAGCTGCTTTCGACCACCTGCGAGCAATCCTTTGCTCTGGGCTGCCTGTGAATGCATTTGCGGCTACACTTCAAGTGTAGCTGTATCTGCTTGTTTCCCACTTGCCCATCACCGCAGTATTGGGTCGGGTGATATTTTGACTTAAAGTGAAGGAGAGCTGCACATGCTGTTACGTCACTCAGTCGCTCTAGCCTATGTCATGTCTTCCGAGTGGCAAGACACGGTCAAGATGACTGGAGGTAGGTCAGGATGCAGTGAAAGGCCAACAATGTCATCTTTGTCTGTTAGCTTTCCCAGTCGTCGCCTGTCTGCCCTACTGAGCCAGCAGATGTTTAAGCTGTCCCGACTTTACGTAGACAGACAGATGCTAGCTCACCGAGTGGATCAGACCAGCCAGCTACCTTCACCAGATCCAGGTGGCCAGTCAAAGCCATTCTGATACTGACGTCCTCCCTTAGAGGATGGCACCATGCCACCAGCATCCGTACAGGTGCTTCCAGCATGACAAATTTAAAGGATGCCACAGACAAGCTTTATGAAGACCTGGGGGCATTACAACCGCAATGCTCCATGAACATGAATTCTTAGTTATTGACGATTTCGATGCTGGAATAGGTACAGATAACCAGACATGGCTGTGTCTTGGGATCCGAGCTGTTCGGCTTGGTATCATTTCAGCCATACTGTCAGACGCAGTTCATGACAATGAAAATGGTATCAAGATCAAGCTGGAGGTTGGAGGGAAGCTTCACATGCAAAGTTTCATGCCAAGACCAGGTGGAAGAGTAGCAGTCACTGTGTGACTTCTTGTTTGCGGATGACTGTACGCTCAGTGTTGCCACTGAGGTAGCAAAACATACAAGGACTCTGAACTGCTTGTGACTGCTTCTGGCTCACGATTAGCAGCAGGAGGACACGAGTCCTGTGCTTCAAATCTTTCGGTGGAACCAGAAATCGTTGACAAACGCTGAATGCTGTTGAATGTTTCACACTTCCTGGCAGTAAACTCTCCAGATTTGGTAACATTGACGACGAGGTCAATACGCACATCGTCAAAGCATTTTTTTTTTTTCGACACGAGGAAGGTGGGGGAGAAGAACAGTATAAGGCTCGCCACAAAACTGAAGGTGTACGTGAGACTGTTGCACTGCAGACAGTATGATACGCCTGTGAGTCTTGGACAGTCTGTGTGCGTCATACCGTAAAGCATGCACGCTACCACATGAAGTGTGCCTAAAACGTTACTAAAGATCACTTGGAAAGGCACATTTCAGAGAGGTTCTCTCTTGGTTGATCTGCCAAGAAGCTACCTTGCAGAGAAAGACTACATGCTGGTAGGATACTACATGCTGGCAGTGCCAAAATATATGTCGAATGTTTTCTGACTCTTCAATTCCCATGCTTTGCAAAATAACATTGGTTGCCAATATTCTGTTAATAATTCTCATTTGAAACCATCTTAACTTTATGTCTTTTATCTGTCGAATTTTGTGAAAAGTTTTAACCCATATTACTTCCTTCTGTAATCTTACATTCCATTTATGGCAAAAAACTGGTTCTGTTGTGTCCTGATTTAATAAACCGTAGTAATGTGAGGCTCCTCTTGAAACTGAACGGATTTCAGTTAATAATTGACTTGTCCTACTTTCTTTCCAAGCCACCTCCTTATCATCAGTGCTGCAGACTAATTGTGTCAAACCTGTGGCAGAACTCTCAGAGCTAACTCTCTTGTTATCCTATCCACCATATATCCTGATCTGTTACATCGTTTTGCTGTTCTACCCTGCTCCATGCTACCTTAACTTGTAGTATCCTACCAGATGCTACCCTTTCCAGTACTATCCTATCCTACCAGACAATACCCTATCCTGCCAGATTCTGTATTATTATACACTATTCAATATTACCAGATCCTAACCTATCCTATACTATTCTATTCTACAAAGCGTTTAATCCTTTCCTCTCTTCCCTGGTCCACCCTGTTCTATCTCACCCTGTTCTTACTTGCTCATCTCTCCTTTCCGAACTTGTCCTTCTCTACTCTGTCGTATCCTTTTGCATTCCCTCCTGTCCTGTCGTCTTCTCTCGAATTCTTCTTTTTTCTTCTTACCTTCAGCTGCCCAGTGCCATCCTGCCTGTTGCCATAGTAAGGACTATTGTTTTCATATCGCTGTGTGACGTTGCAGAATACCGGCTGTGTTTCGAGATCCCATTTTACGCCGACGAAAAGTGTATGCGACATTGTATATTAGCTTTCTAAATGGAATATAAACTTCTGGATGGGTGGAAACCAACCCCCATACCTTTAAACCAGGGAACCACTACTGCGTTAGTCCAACGCTTCGTTCGTTCCGTGGGGAATCAGGTAAGTAGTACTGGCTCAGGTTTGCCCGACTTCAAGAGCTCTCTCTCTCGAAAAAAAAAATATATACATTTTTTTGTGCTTGGCAAATGGGTGCTGTCAGCAGCTTTAGTTTGGTGAACAGAGCAATCCTTATTTCTTTATATGGAACGAAACACTGCCTTCTTACTTATGTTTTTACTATCTACATTTCTACAGCTCCCTTCAGTTTTCCTTCATATTAATCGTATAACGCTCATATGTGTGTGTGTGTGTGTGTGTGTGTGTGTGTGTGTGTGTGTGTGTGTGTGTGTGTGTGTGTGTGTGTGTGTGTGTGCTTGCTAAGTGTATTATTTGAATATCTTTAAGACCAAAACGAATAGGTCATTTATAAGTGAATGCTACTTTGTTTCTTTCTCTAGTCACCGTTGTGTGCCCACTGTAGCTCGAAGAAAAAGGGCAAGCCTGGACAAACGTTTTTGAGGATGTTTGTTGGATTAGTCCTTGTGTCATGTGCCTGTGTCTGTATTAACTGAATCAGTGTCCTCAGCAGCGATAGTTCATAGTTATGGATCTGCAGCTGTTTTATCATGGGAACAAACGTATTTGCCCTTTGCCATTACTTTTGATTTTTTCTTGATATACTTAAGATTTTCTTTGGAGTAAAAGAAATTAAGTCAGAATTGTAAACCGTTTAAAGCTTTTGTGAGTCCAAGAATAACACATTCACTTCTTGGAAATTCTAAACTGATGTGGCGTTTGTAAACCGACCAAAAGAGCTGCTGAAGGAGTAACTTTTACTCTTTAGCAAGAGGCAAAAATATTGCAGATTTGAACATGCAACCACTTTCCTTTAGGACCCCTATTACACAAGCATAACTAGAAAATGCGTTCAGGAATGGTAATGTAGCCACTATTGAACGGTCAGCTGTTAAACTGACTGGTGCTAGTGCATATACGAGCCAGGGCAACTGGCATGCTATTGAACTGTTGAGCAATACTCTCGTGCAGATGAAAGGAGGTGCAGGACACAGCCATCTTCTCGGCAATGACATCAGCTAGTTTAGGGTTCATGATGAATAACTCATGAGAAATCAATACCATTGGTTAAACTCAGCTGCTGCAGAGCCAATCAAGGATGTGGATGCCCTTGCATACATTGGCAGTGGGGTTGCTAGATAAGTGGCGCTGACATGTCACAGCCAAGATAGGCAAGGCGGAAAGCAGCCTTCGTCTTACTGAAGAACATCATGCTCCCAAAAGTAATCAGAACGGCTACCCAACTGTACATATTTAATTCAAACATCCAGTCAATCTTGCTGCAGGATTTTCAGACGTTGGTGGAGACCAGGTATTGCAGCAAAAGGCACAAGCGTTCCTTTATATCCTTTTTGACAAGGAAGAGTAAGCAGCAAAGAGGTATACCAACTGGCGCAACAGAATCTAGAAACCACACAGATTCTGAGGAATAAGTGGGTAAGATGGGACACTCACCATACTTGCCAGCTCGTCAGAATCTGAACTGGAACCTGCATGGGTGATGGACAGGGAGGGGGGGGGGGGGGGGGAGTTTGAAGAATGGACACTGAGGAAAAGTAAAAGGAGAAAGAAACTGGCTTATCGTAGGCAGAAAAGACTTCTGAAAATCGAGCCTGCTGGGGAGTTGTGTACATGTCATATGTTTCCTTGGATAGAGAAGGTTCTCAGTAGTATGTCAGAAAGTAAAGAACTAATCAAAGTGATTTTGGAATTGTAGTATGGCACAAGATCCACGCTTGTCTTATTGTTTCTGTACCTTATCCTGCCCCACATGTTCACAATGACTGGTGTTTTTTTTCACTACACTACGGTATGAGTGTTTGTTATTTTCTGAGTTCTATTTTGTATGCATGGGATGTGTGTGTGTGTGTGTGTGTGTGTGTGTGTGTGTGTGTGTGTGTGTGTGTGTGTGTGTGTGTGTGTGTTGTATGTGTGTGCGCGCGCGCGCGTATGTGTCCCCAGAATCTATGAGAGAGAGAGAGAGAGAGAGAGAGAGAGAGAGAGAGAGAGAGAGAGAGAGAGAGAGAGAGAGAGAGAGAGAGAGAGAGAGAGGCATTACCATCAAGAAAGAGACGGCATCGTTTTTTTTTTTTCCTTTGCGTGGATGCAGAAGCTCAAAAGCTTGACACTGGCGACAGATGAAGAGAACAAACTCCAGATTTGGGGGAAATTAATGTTTCAAACAGCTTTTTGCGACATATACAGGGTCAAAAGAATGGCAGGCGTAAAGACAAAACACACACTGGCAGAGAAGAATCTTAATAACCCTGAAATGAGTATAAAATAGAATTTTTGAAATATTACAAACAAAAATTAATAATCCTGTCAAAAATTAAGGATAGATACAAACACTACGTAGTCTCAGGAATTAGAAACTAAATTCAACTTACATTTCGTCTGGGAAAAATCAGTGAATCTTGATACAGGATTTCAGAACAGGAGAGACGATATTATTTTTTGTTTCCTATCTGGCATACACAGCTGTTGAGTTACACACACTGAAAACGGACTGTTTTCACTCTTATGGCCCATGGTGGATCAGTGAAATTGTGAGACACGATATCCCCTTTTTTAGAGGGTTGGGGTAACCATCATGTTTGTGATGTTGTTAGAGAAACGAATCAACCAATGAAAATTATTAATGAAGGGGTGGGGTGGGGTGGGGAGAAGAGCGGGGGGGGGGGGGGGGGGGGGGGGGGGGATAGTAATCTGAAAGGATACAGGCATTCCTAAACATGTGCAGCTTGACGTAATACAGTATGGACCAAACACGGCAATCTCTCATATGTTAATGCTTTTTAGCCTTTGCTGTGATCTGTGAAGTAACAGGACCTGCCACATACTTAGCATATGTCGGCTTATGAAATGAGTGAGGGGACGTCACGACTGCTGGCCTCCTTTGTAGTGGCCCGAGAGGTGGGGGAAATACTTGCGCCCATCCACAAGTGTCACGACACTAAAAGATAACAAGGAGTGGTGACGACGACCTGTGCTACAGTTCCATCCAGGTTCTCTACAACATTGTCGCCTTGTCATTGTGTCGGCATGCCACGAAGTCAGCCAGACAGATGGGTGGAAGGGAGTGAGAGCAGGAGGGGCTGAGGGTTGAATATTGGCATCGTAGAAACTTGTAAACTGATAATGCGAAGGAGCACGCGCGCGGGCGCGCTTGTGTGTGTGTGTGTGTGTGTGTGTGTGTGTGTGTGTGTGTGTGTGTGTGTGTGTGTGTGTGTGTGTGTGTGTGTGTGTGTGTGTGTGTGTGATCATGGCTGTGGTCAGTGTTTTATCAACTGTCTCTCACCATACCTCTGCATCCAGGATTCTACAGGCTGTAGTGTAAGATGGGCATTTCTCTCACTCTACCTCCATGTCCAGAATCTCTCTACAGAATTCAGTGTAGGGTGGACATGTTTCACACCATACCTCTGTGTCCAAAACAGGGTAACGTGGAGGGTGGGCATGTGCTTTGCCATTAATCCCTCATGAAAACCGTACTCTTGGGTGGTAGACACACGTGTCACCATGACTCTTATGTCCAATACAATCCTATAAGAGAAAGCTGAGGGTGGACAAGTGTCTCATCAAGAGTTCCTGTCCAACACCACTCTACAGGGAACAGTATATGGTGGATATATGGTGGATATGTATCCAGCTTTGACTCCTGTTAAGACCAATACGCAGCCTGGGGTAGAGGGTGGACTGCATTGGAAGGCAGTTGTGTATCTCACTGTCACTGCCAGTTCAGGAATATTCAAGGGATACAGTGGATGCTGGACACATGTATCACGATGACAACTGATGAAGGTCATTTGATAGGGTACAGTGGGGGTTAGAAAGGTATCACGCTATGGCTGACTGTTCAAGACCTTTAAATGGAATACAGTGGAGGATGACATTAGTCTTACCATGACTGCCCATCCAAGACCATCCAACAGGATGGACATGCCAGCATATATTGAAGAAATCTGGGATGGCTGACAGAGAGGCTACAGAAGGCTAATTGAAATCTCTTATGATTGATAAAGAATACCTAAAACTAAGAAATCTACAACTGTATTTCTCTCATATGAAGTTGTTGTTTGGAAAAAAAATAAGAATATACTCCTAGGGCCGTGGTGTATCCCATTGTGTGTGTGTGTGTGTGTGTGTGTGTGTGTGTGTGTGTGTGTGTGTGTTTCCGTTTAAATTGTAATGTCATGAGGACATGCTGACAACATTTTTAACCTTGTGAGTAGCTCCATACAGAGGTAGTAGAGGGGGAGGGGAAGAAAATGAGCGAGAGTTGGTGAGGGGTGAGCGTATTTCGAAACCACCATGATATCTATACTTAACAGGATAACCAGAAACTAGCCGACGATCCCAGAGAGACTTAATTCTCATAAAAAGGGTGCAGCCATAGTTTGTCTACTTCCGGGAGCCACGATCAAGACGGAAGCAATGAACTGAAAAGAAAACAAAAAATAACAACAACAAAATAGTAGCTTTTGTTCACCAAGAAAACATTTCTATGACTGAAAAGTTGCTGTCGGTCATTTCTTGTCAGACAGGAATACACATGATTGTGAAAATGATGGTGGTAGTGAAGGTGAATGTTTATGTAATGATGTGCATAATTAAGATACTGTTTGAGCAGAAATCTTGTCGTGATTGCTGTTGGTGATTTATGACCAGTGCATTACAATATCCATTTCAGATCCAGAAGGTTTACTTAGTCAACGATGGGTACACCCGGCTGCCAGTGTATAAAGTTGTTGTGACCTACAGAGAAAGGAAGTTTACCTGTCACGCAACTAGCTACAGACTTCTTATTATTGACGGCTTCGTTAGGACCAAATTCGAATGTAAGTTTACATTGTCCTTGGCACTTCTCACATCCGTCAGCCTATCGATCAGGTCACAGCATAGAGACCGAAAACTTAAGAGTTATAATGATCTTCTTGCAATAGTTGATGATGATAAGATATCTGTTCTTCCTCTCTTTGATCTGTCAGAGGCATTTGATGTCATTGCCTATGGAATTCTTCGTTTCAGGCCGCAATATTGTTTTGCGTTTTTGGGCACCGCCCTTGCGTAGATAGTCTCATCACACTGAACTCATGCAGAAAGTCACAATAAATGCCTCAGTCTTCCAGCTACACTCTTGGAATACTGGGTTTCTTAAGGTTGTGTTCTGGGACCTGTATTGTTTATCATTTACATGAGCCCTGTTTTTGAAATAGCAAACCGTGACATTCTGCCTCAAGAAAGTTTTGTTAATAACACACAGCTCGCTCAGTCCATCTTGGTACTGATGTCCAGCAAGAACTGGAAAATATTCAAAACCGCATCAGTAGCATAATGTCTTGGATGACACTCAACACATTGCAGTTAGTGATAGAATTTTTTGTTTTAATTCGGTAAATGTCAGTCCTACGTTTTAAAAAAGCATGCAAACTGTATTGATAATACTGACCTTTAGTTCTCTCCCCATGTCAGCAAACCTGGTGTCATCTCTTAGCAATGTTCTTTTTTCAAATCTTATACGTCAGGATAACATGTCGAGAACTTATCAGAATAAGCAGTATCCGCCACTCTCTGTCTGTGGATGCTACCAAAGCTTCCATCAGCACTTTTTGTTGTGTTGAAGCTTTATTATAGTAATTCTTTTCTCACTGATGTCCCCAAACATTTGCTTCCAAAGCTCCAAAGGTTCAAAAGAGTACCGTGAGGCTGAACAATCGCCCATGCATAAACATACCACACTTTTCCTGAAATATTTGCGCTTGCTGCTTGTTGAATCGAGAATTTCACAAAGTCTTTGTTTCAGTCTGTTTCTCATCTCGTGCTGGCACTGGTCCTGACCATCTGACATTTTCACTCCCTAATTCCATCTCCAAATCTCCGTTCTTAATCAGATGAGTGTATTCTCCGGGTTTCTTCTGCCGGAACATTTTTTTTAGAACAGCATTGTCTCTCTGGAATCAGTCTGTGGTTTTGGTCGCTCAACCTGAGACCAAAATTTGCATCCAGGTCGCAGAAATAAATCACTGTCGCTTCTTCCTTCGTTTCCTTTGTCTTTAGTGACATTCATCTTGCCTGGAGAAGACCAGAGAGATCGAAAAGCGTTGTGTTTGTTTTCCATTTTGTGTGTTTTTTTTGTTGGACGGCGCAGTAATTCTGTTTTTTACCCCCTTTTTTCACTCAGCACTGGTCACGCCTCCCCCACACACACCGCCCCTCCCTTCATCCCACGTCGTTTCCCCATCCCCGACACCCCTACTCCTACAGGACGAGTGTACATCTATTGTGTGTATGTCTACACCGTGTGTGTGTGTGTGTGTGTGTGTGTGTGTGTGCGTGTGTGTGTGTGTGCGCGCGTGCGCGTGCGCGCGCGTGTGTGTATGTGCGTGCGTGCGTGCGACCGTGTGTGTGTGTGTGTGTGTGTGTGTGTGTGTGTGTGTGTGTGTGTGTGTGTATGCGATGGTAATTGTGATGATGATTTTGGCGATTTGACTTACATGAACATTACATTACTTAGTCTTATGAGGCACGGGGCGGTCTTTTTTTTTTTTTTTTTTTTTTTTTTTTTTTGTTTTTTTCATTGAATGCTATATTTCTTGATCTCCAACTAGTATGACATCAATTGTTACGTCATTCAGTTTGATTTCACGTACACAAAAGTGTCAACGTCTGGTCCGACTGAGAACGATTTCGTAATAACTGTCATGGAAGCTGAAACTGTCATCTTTACATTGATTTACAAAATGATTTGTACATTCTTGTATCGATGTTCCATATTTCCTGGGGTTAATTAGCACCTCCCTGCCTCATCTCTACCTCAGTCTGTCTCTCCCTCTCTGTCTGTCTGTTTGTTTGTCCGTCTGTCTATCTGTCTCTCCTTCTCTTTCTCTCTCTTTCTCTCTATCTCTGTCCTCCCTACCCCTTTTCCTGACCCTGGTCTGTCATAAGAACAATGTAAGAGCTGTGTTTGCGATGTTTTATCATGCTCATCAGGCAACATGGTTGTTTTATTTCATAACCTCTGTTTTGGCAATGTAGAGAAAAAAGTTATGAAACAATAGCATCTGCCAGGGAGCAGTTATGTCCCTTGATGTCTTAATGGCATACCCTATGTGTGCCTGCACCCTATGTGAACACACCACGGGCTTCCAAGGTGGTACATAATTGCTCCAGCAGTATCATTCTGTAACTGGTCCCACCCGCATATTAGAGTGTATTTTTTATCTTCTTGTTTATCACTACTACTTCTGTTTTGGCAATCTAGTGTTTGAACCAAGTATGACCAATGACCAAAAACGGTCATATGACTCTCATAGCGGTAGATTATGACGCGTTTTGAAATATCTTATTTAAGCTTTGTCTTACTGTGCTCAAAATCTGTTCATTGTTATCACAACATTGAGTGAATAAAGTTTTGTTTAACGCAAGTAAATCAGAAACTAGATTGTTTGAAGTTTGTCTTTTTAAGTTTTTATTTCTGTTCTTCATGAATATAATAAATAATGCCACAAAACTCATCATTTTTCGGATTTTATGAACTTCTTAACAATTGAATCACAAAGACTGAACTACACACCTGTTAATGAGGCATGCGCTATTCAGAATGGAGGGACACAGCTTTTTGACAGCACATATTGATATCGTCTCCCTTTATATGTTTCTGTGTTTATGTGTCAATGTTTCCATAATGATAATCATGGTGATTGGCACTGTTGAGCTATAACTTGCCAAAAGCTGGGAAAGAATGTTTATGTTCGGGGCTGTGGAAGCTATATTTAATGTTGCTGTATCTGTTGAAAAGAAAGATCATGTTGCGCGTGAGGAAGTAATGTTTGACAGTCAAAATGTAAATGCTGACAAGGTGTAACACGTAAAGAAATGTACATATTCTGTATACACCTAGCTTTCCACTAGTTGAGCTGATATATAATGGCTAACATTCTTACCGTGTACTAGATGAGATACTATTCAAAGAAACGTGGTAATCAAACATATATTTTTTTTAAATCAAGGGTCAAAATTCATGACCAGAAGAATGTAGTTTTCTGATTCAAAGGAACGGTAGTGACTGGTGTTGTGGTAAAGCATTTTGTTTCGTTCATTTGTCAAAACAGTTCATTCTTTAAAGTTTCATAATGTTTTATGAACCGGCAGAGGACATGAAGGGAAGGTAGAGTCTCTCTTCGTCCCCCTACCGACCCCTGTTGCCCCCAACCTTCGCTAGCCATTCACTTGCGTGTGTGTGTGTGTGTGTGTGTGTGTGTGTGTGTGTGTGTGTGTGTGTGTGTGTGTGTGTGTGTGTGTGCGTGTGTTCAGGTTGAGCCGATGCCCATGTCCTACCATGACTGTGATGGCTGTGAGATTCATCCTGTGGAAGATCCTGATGTACCTGTGAGAATTTGATTCCCAGAACAATATATTCTTCACAGAAATCTGCATTAATGAGTATTAGAATTGAAGAGCTAACAGTTTTCGTTAATAGACCTACAGTGGTAATGATCCTGATTTTCTGCATAGAGATCTGCACAAATAATGATTCAAAGTTAAAGACATCACACACACACACACACACACACACACACACACACACACACACACACACACACACACACGACACACAGACACACACACACACACACACACACAGACACACACACACACACACACACACACACACACACACACACATAATATATATATATATAATACACATATACATATACATATATATATATATAAGCAAGAACTCTAGTAAAGCCACGAACTCTAAAAACGGCTCTACCGGAAGGACGATAAGTTTAAAAATATGATTAAAAAAGGAGATTAAAAAACCACCAACAAACTTGTTTCGAGCTCTCTGCTCTCTTCAGGGTATTCATTTTGGGCACGCTACCGGTGTTATATAGTGCCCAAAATGAATACCCTGAAGAGAGCAGAGAGCTCGAAACAAGTTTGTTGGTGGTTTTTTTAATCTCCTTTTTTAATCATATTTTTAAACCTATATATATATATATATATATATATATATATATATATATATATATATATATATATATATATATATATATATATATGACTTAATGGTTACTGTTTTGATGGGACACACTCTATGCAGAAATCTACTCCAATGATAGCTGTTTTGTTGATATATTATACAAAGAGATCGGCATTAATGAATGTTTTGTAGACATTACATCCCCCGTAGATTACCAACCACAATGACTCTTCTTTTGACATCCATACAGAAAATCTACACCATTAATGACCGTTTTTGTTGACATCACATTCTAAACGGTGATCTTCTCCATCAATGATTGTCTTGTTGGTAAGACGTTCTACACAGGGGTCAGCACTAACAATGACAAGATACACACTAATAAAGACAGTGAACTTCAGTAGTAATGACTGTTTTGCTGCAACATATTCTATTCAGCGATCTGGTCGAAAAATCATTGCTGGCAGACCAATCATATTCAGCACAGAGATTTACAGTAATAGTTGTTCTGACGATATTACGTTCCAGATGGAAATCCGGTCCTATTATGACCACATTTTTAACATCACATTCTCTACAGAAACCACATTGTTGTTTTAAACGCTTTTACACCTAAGCCTATCGGCTCTTCGTTTTAATCTTAATGGATTGTTTCTGCTAATTAACGTACTGTTTATTGTTATAGCTAATAAATCCACCGTTGTCATTTTTTTCTTTTTTTTTTTTTAAAACTTATTTCTTTATCTTTACTATTATGGTTTTTGCTAATTACTGTGTAGTTGCCACCTGCCTTGTTCATCTTCCTACAAACTGTTTATAAGTGGTGGATGTATTGTTACTACTTTCTTGTTCATTCTGTATTGATCGTTAATTAACTATTATTCTCTATTGTTGTTATCCTTGTTCATCTTGATGCGAGGTTTACGGCAAGTTGCTTTATTGTTGCAACAGTTCGATTTTTCATGCCAGTTAATATATTGTTGCTACATTGTATTTATTTTTTAAAGATTTTTAAATTCCAGCTGCTTCAATCGTGGGACCTTTTTTTTTTTTTTTTTTTTAAATCTTATAGTGAGTGTTTAGTGTATGCAGCAGTTGTCACGTATAAAGTGTTGTGATGTTTTGAAATGCCAGTCGTTGCCTATTCGGCCGAATTTTCCCCAACCATACAGAGACTGTGCCAAACTGGAATCCTCTCGCCTGGCCAACAATCAAACAACACCGCGTCCCGAGGACCGTGTGCGTGAGTCTGCATACAAAAAAATCACTTTACTGAGCTTATACATGGACTTTCAGCATCGTAGAGGGTAAAACCTGATTCGTCATACCTAAGAATACCAAGCAGAAGGGTTTATGTTACTGCCTCAACTATTAACAGAAGTAAGTTGCCCTTACAGGCAAAGAAGAAGCTTGAACAAAACTTTTGGTAACAGATGTCTTAATCTGAGCTTCCAATTGTATAGCATTGACATTCGGTGTCAACACACGGGAGTCGGGAGTTCACACTTCTCCTTCACAATGTTAAGGGTTCAGGGTCCACATATGGGAGTCCTGGAACTCCAACGTTCCCCTTCAGAGTGTATTAGCGGTAACTTTTACGCCAACAATGCAGCGGTTCAATAATTTTTTCAAAGTGTAAAACTAAATGACACGAATCGCTTTTTCGGTAGACATGACTTCCAGCCGCCCCTTCCCGCCCCCCCTGTTAGTGAACTTGTAGCACTGAGCGATTTGGTTCTGCCAAGCACTGGCTAGCATAGCGGGGATTCCTCTCATAGGGGAAAAGCGGAGTCTTCAAGTTTCAGCCTTATGTCAAAGACGTTTCACTCCTGATTCTTGACAAAGAACACAAAGGGATAACACATTCTGCTCATTAGAAACGTAGTTATTGACTCAGAATCAAAACCTACCTTGGAATCCAGAATCCAGGAAACCTATATATTCTTATGATTCTGCTCATTGTTTAATAAAAAATTCCTGTGACATAGTTTTACTGTGTTAAGTACTTTCAGAAAGAGTTTTGTCGTACGTGTGTGTGTGTGTGTGTGTGTGTGTGTGGTGTGTGTGTGTGTGGGTGTGTGTGGTGTGTGTTTGTGGAATCAGTTGTCGGATTAAGGGAGCACTACGGCGGTGACTTTTCTTTTTTCAATTCTGTTTTCCTAAGGCCGAAATCCATCTCTTTATTTTTGGTGCTTCACACTGTCCTCTTCATCTGAAAAAAAAAGCGGGAAAAAAAACAAAACAATTCCCACAAAACAGCTTTTTTTCCTTAGTTTCTTTTTTTTTCTTTTTTTTTTTCCATTTTTTTTTTACAACCTAGTCTCTTTCACACCATGGCATAGTCTGTATTTCTCTCACCAAATGAACATATTTTTTTTTGATTTTAGTGTTTCGGCGTTTGACACAATATGTCTGGGTTTGTTAATGTTCTGCATGTGTGGTGTACTGGCACACTCACTGTGGTAAGTGTGCTGCTTGTACAAGAAAACAACAGACAGACAGAGAAAAAAGAAGGAAAGAAAGGAAGGAAGGAAGAAACAAGAGGAGAAGGAAAGAAGACAAAAAACGAAAAAGAATTCATTGCTGTGTAAAAACAAAGAAATAACAAAATAATAGACAGTGTTAAGCAAAGTGCAATCCCAATAATCTTCAGGACCTTAGATGTG
>JADBJO010030368.1:0-17977 GCA_016801955.1 Conus betulinus | reverse complement strand
AATCATCCGTTATTTGTTTCAATCTTGTGAAAAAGAACGAAAATGGAGTCAACTTTGAAAACATAACTTCAAACAATCTTGCGTCACATGGTAAATGTGGCCTGACAAAGTAGATTTTCAAACTAGTCCATCAAACGAACGCTTTAAAACTCTGGTGCCGAAACTTGTCACTTGGAGATGATTGTATCCATGTTGACCTTCGATGAGTGTCTGGATTCTTTTCTTGCCATGGGGACACCTCTGACAACATTGTCAGTAGTGCGGACGTGGAAAACATCGTTCGTCGAATCAAAAATAACCTGGCTTGTTCGGTTTTCTGATATAGGGGGACCCCGCAATGTCATCAACATGGCGGTGTTTTACAAACAGGGTTTGAAAGATCGTGTCCACCTGTGTCTCTTTTCGCCCTGGCCCTCGCTGATGAGCTGCATTTGATTTAATCGCAGCCATGTTCTACTATGCGAACAGTTGCACGTGCAGTTTTCATCACTAAAGAAAGGTTCGGTCCCATCATGACGTATTTAACCAATAAGAATCCTGTTGGTGTTTTTTCGGGCAACACATTACGTTTTTGTCGCGTGTGCTGTCTGCAGTGATCCCGCACAGAGAGGTGTCTCTGCGTCCTCAATCCCAATCCGACAAATTTCATCATCTGTTACGCACTAGAACGACGATGTGGCCATTGTTATCATGGTCAATGTTGTAGTGTATGGCATTTTTTTTATTGTAGTCTACCGCTACCGTATATCCAGTGCGTCTATGACCCAGTTTCCAAGGCCACTGAAATGACTGTTGTCGATGGAAATTTCTACAAAGCCCACAAAGCGTTGATTGATTGACCATCTTGACAGTTTTGTGTTTGGGGTTGGACTGCACGGGATCGTCATTATTGTCGTGCTGACTACCACGATAATAAACGGGTGTCAAACTGCGTCACGCTGTGACGTGGAGGTCCCGGAACTTCGTCATCACTGTCACGAAGCGAAATTGCGCTGACTAAGATGCTGGTGGCTAACTCCATTCTGTTCATCGTCTGCGTGCGTGACCCCTGAAGCCATTAAAACCGCTTCAGTTGGCTCTTTTTTTCCCGAGGTAAACTCTGGAAGGCGCAATCACAACTTCTACCTCACCGGTCATTGGGTGGTGGAGATATTTCTATATATTAACGCCACATTCAATATCTTTTTATATTACACTATGGGGTCTCGCTACAGAAAGACGTTCTGGTCATTGCTCAGGTCAAAGTTGTGGCAAGGGGGAAAGGGGAAAGGATAAAAGAAAGCTCCTGCTTTCTGACCGAATTGCCAGCGGTTCTACAGAAAGTCCTGTGAAGACCCTATACACTGTCGACTTTTAAACAGAATTTTCACATAATTTTAAAAGAGTTGTGATCCCTTGCAAGTAAGAACAGCCAGTCGATGGCATAACTGTGCAGATCATATTAAGTTTCATTTCATCATAAATCCCTGTATTATAAGATAAATCATTATGGCTTATATTTGGACACAAATACGAACAGGTAAGGGCAAACTGGCTGTCCTTGTCAACAGTCTGTTAAAAACTTTGTTATTTGTGATACAACAACTCTTCATTTATTTCTTTAAAAGATGTTTACAACTTACAAATGAGTTTTTCAGAGCCAAGCATTCGATTGGTGTCAGGGTACTATTCCTGGTTCATCGAATCAAAAGCCGTTTAAAAAAAATCTATATTCTGCAACATTACAGGCATTTCTGAATAGGATATGGGATCCCCACAAAGATTGGAATCTATCTCCGATTTATCTGTTCGAAATAAAAGAGACTTTGATCTTCAAGGAATGATCTTAGGCAATAAATGTCGTATCCTCAAAAACTATTGCTATCCACCAAAAGTATCCAGTTTTTTAATCTATCCAGGGTCGTCACTTCTTATAACACAAGAAAATTTATCCTCATTCTGTACATAACTGGTTTTTTATGTCTGTATTTAGCCCTTTGATAACAAACGAAATTTTAAAAACACAAACTCTGGGTAAAAAAAAACAAACAAACAACTACTTCAATTGACGAATAAGAATTTTAATCATTCTTTCCTTCATTTAGATCATGTGGTGTTTGCTTTAAAGAAATTTTCACGCTCTGGTTACAACAAAGGATAGCGTTACACAGTTCAAAGTGTAGAGATTTGTCTTTTTTTTTCCTCTTCCAGGACAAGACTCCTTTTCACAGTGAAATGACAACACTAAGGGCGTGGCGTGGGTCGGATGGGTTAAAATGCAGCAGCACTGACCTTCCTGAAACTGAATCCAAAAAAAGTTTTGCGTTATGACGGTATGATATGTATTGTATATTGATACCTTGCTCACAACAAGGTCACTGACTGAAACATCTTTTACACAACACAGTATGATTCGACCTTTCCAGGGGATAAATTGTAGACCTAATCTCACAGCCCTGGTGAATGTAACTACAAAGCAGCTCCCTATAACAAGCTGCGTAACTTCATAACAGCAAGACAAAGCGAACGGTTATTGACGGTTTGAGGCTCGTTGTGGAGAGGGCCTGCAGAAAAGCAAAAAGCTGCAAACATGCATTCTCTGCATGGTTTTTTGAATATAGAGTCTGGGGAACATACAGCTGTGGGAACATGGATCTAGGGACATACGAGCCAGGGGAACGTACAGTTACGAGAACATGTAACCAGAGGGATTATAGTGGTGGAGGAACTTAGGCCTGGGAGAACCATACAGACAGGGAAACGTACAGTTACGAGAACATGGACGCAGGGGATGTAGTGGTTGGTGGAACTTAGGCCTGGGGGAACACAGAGCCAGGGGGGACGTACTGCTACGAGAACATGGATGCAGAGGGATAATGTGTAGTGGAACTTAGGCCTGGGAGAACATACAGACAGGGGAACGAACAGCTACGAGAACATGGATCCAGGGGGAATGTAGTGGGAGTTGTGAACTTTAGGCCTGTGGAACACAGAGACAGGGAAACACAGGGCTGGGTGAACATAGAACAGGGGCTGTGGGGGAACACGTAGGTGGGGCAACATAGACCTGGGGGGAATATAGAGCCAGGCCGAAAAAGACACGGTCCCCCGTTGTTTTACTACCTCTACCATGTTATGCTTTCAACTGTGTCTGCAGGTTGTCTGAAGAAGAATCCATTACATGCTGGTGCCGATCCGTGGAAACGGATCCGGATCAAAGTGGCCGACTCAACATTTGTTCACATTTACTGACAAGAAGAACAAGAAGTTTCCACCGGACATGAACGCTGTAAAATTGGATGCATGATTCCTTAGGACCTGGCAGGGGGTAGGTGCTTGACACAAGTGTCCATCTACCTGTCATCCTCATCATTCATTGTCACCTGCATAGTGTGATGTACTAATTCACAGCCACTGGCGTTCAACGTCAACTACCTAAAAATGAAAGGAGAGAGAAGGATATTAATCTACAAATTTATGCAGATGTAGTGTCCCTCATTATAAACGAGCAAAGAAAAACCGGTTTATACGTAATGTGTAATGGATATTCCTAGTTCAGTTCACGTAGTTTGTAGCTCAGCCGACCGCGAAGTTCCATATCAGAGCTGTTTAAATCCTGAAGACAGACGATGGAAATTACGCGATTGTGAACAATATATTGAAGGAGATGTGCTGAAAGGAAATTTAATTACAAATGTCAACCGCCTTCCTCACAATTTACAGCACAATTTAAGAAAGAGAGAGAGAGAGAGAGAGAGCGAGAGGGAGGAGAGGGGAGAGAGAGAGTCGTTTGGTGAGAGGACCTAGAGAGAGAAGAGAGGGAGTCGTTTGCTAGGGGTTTTAAAATCGGATTTCTTTTTAAACAAAAATATATGGGGGGGGGGGGGGGGGGGGGGGGGTAGTTAAAATCAGATCCAGAAACCTTTTCAGGACAAAAAAGGAAAAGAAATTTGAACAGGTTAATTTATAAACAGGTAATTGTTACAGCCTGTCCAAACATTGTCAATTTCGAGCATATCGTGACGTGTTTCTTACAATTTCTAATACCATTACTCTGTGGCTTTATGGTCAAATCCCTGCACATAACACTACTTGATTCCATTTCAGGAAATATCATTTCTACAGTTTGCACCGTTTGGAAATAAACCGATTTTGTACAGTCTGCCCTTAAGACACGTTGCGGACGCGTTGATGCAGTGAAACGATCTGAACTTTCTTCAATTTTCTCCTCTTGTGACAACCCTGATAGCTTTTCCTGATCTGTAATTTAAAAAAAAGAAATCACAACATTATTGATGTTATGGTGGGGTCACCAATCGTTTTTATTTCTTTGTATAATTTCTTTGCAAAACCATAGAAATTACAAACCATAGAAATTACCCCCCCCCCCCCCCCCCCCCCCCCCCCCAACAAAAAAAAAAAATGGAAGAAGAGAAAGGGACATCACCCGCAACTCCCCCAACTAGCAACATATGCCACACAAATCCAAACCCGGGCTTTTCAGTTTTTAGCTGCCAGGTTCTCAGGTTCTCAGTATTGTTTTTCAGGTTCTTACAGGACCCCCACCCCACCCCCACCCACCGACACCATCCCCGCTACACCCCACCTCTGTCACCCCAACCCTCCGACGATCCCAGCCCTCCTTTTTTCTTCTCTCCATCTCCCCCCTCTCCCCCTTTAAGAGAAGATCCTGCGGGTCGTTGCCTGTGGGTCCCATGACTGTTCGTGGTCTGTGGAGGGGTCTCTGGTCCGGGGTGATCCTACACATGACGCTGTCATGAATGGTGAGAGAGAGAGAGAGAGAGAGAGTCAGTTACTTTGTGCTCTCTCTCTCATCTCTCTTGAATTTTCTGGCTATTTTTTTATATATAAAGTGCTCAACCAATTCGGGAGCAGCCTAAAAAAATGATGATAAAAGTAAAACTTAAAACCCGGGATTACAAGTTGTTTCGAGGTATTTTTATCATCATTTATATATATATATATATATATATATATATGGGCCCAGCTTGGTGTGTGTGTGTGTGTGTGTGTGTGTGTGTGTGTGTGTGTGTGTGTGTGTGTGTGTGTGTGGAACGTACCAGCGTCCTAGGGCCTTAGGCGATCACAGAACCTGGAATGGAGAGGAGTGGCTAGGAGTCCAGCTTAAGAAGTCCTCACACTTGCCCTCTGACCTTTAGGAAAATGAGTGAGGTCTCAGCCAGCGAAGGTAAGACAAAACTAAACGTGCCCGCCTTTAATTTTTAGTCACCGTTTTTAGTTCTTCATTCAGGTTGTGAGCAGATTTTTTCTAAAGTGGTATTGGACCAGTATGAAACCATTAGATGTTGAAGAGAGATAACTGTTCAGGGTAGTTCAAATACCCAGATGAGATAATTAGGTACTGAATTACACTTAGTTCAAGGACATAAGCTAATCAGAGTCACCTTCTACAAAGCAGTAAGACAACCAAACTGTATTCATGCATTATCTTAACTGAATTTATCTACTACTGGCAAACAGTTATACTGTCAAAACACAATATTCATTGGTCATTTTAACAGACATTACCAAGTACTGGAATATAGTTATACTGTTGAGATATAAGGCATAAATACAAGCTGAGCATGATCTTACGACTTTAGAAACTAGGCTTCACTTACACTTCTTCTAGGACGATCTGTGGGACTTGGAGGACCTCAGAGTAGGAGAGATGAACTATTCCATCTCTGGCATACATCAGGGTTGAGTTATACACACACTGGAATTCAACCATGATCAGACTTGCAGCCTATGATGGATCGGTGAAGTGGGGAGGCTTGATCACCCCCCCTCCCTTTTTGAGTGCTCAGCTAACCATCCTGTCTCTGATGCCTGTCTGATTGACAAGCTGTCACAGGAACAGGACAGCCAGTAAACATCAGTCTGAGGAAATGAAGCATGGGGGAGGGTGGGAAAGGGGTTAATCATCTGGGAAAAAGGAGAGTAGGTGGGTTAGTAATGGGAAAAGAGTCAACTGCTTCCCAACACGTGTGGTGTGACATATACAGTGGGAATCAAAGATGACAGTCTGTAAGATCCTGATGGTCTTCAGCCTGTATGCTATTAAACAAAATTAAAATTATAGTGTACCATGCTTGTAAGACACGTGCAGACACTCACAGCCAACAAAACATCTGGTCAGTTCATGGGATTCACGTAACGCGCCGATAGGACAGGGGGACAGCGTCGAAGCACTTGTACCTGTGAAGTAGGACTGAGAAGGGAAGGGAGTTGGGGGTAGTGGTGGCTTCTTTCGCAGTGGTGTGGGTGGCCAGGATGAACTCTGATGGTTTTGGCAAAAAAAAAACAAAAAAGAAAAAAAAACACTGCCAAATAAGGAGGAGAAGGAAAGGAGTGGTGGCGATTATACACGGTAGGTTTACGTTACAATTCACTGCCAGGTCGTCGTCAGCGTTGCGTGTCTTATCATACAGTCAGCTTGGAAGAAAGAAGAGCCAGACATGCAGATGGAGGGAAGGGAGGATGAGAGGAGAAAGGGGCTTAGGTGCTGATGAAGATGGGTGCCTAAGACAAAAACTGATAACTTTATGTGCTGTTTGTGAGCTAGAGAGAGGGAAAATGAAGGTGTGTGTGGGGGGGGAAGAGAAGAGAGCATGAGAGAGAAGAGAGAGGAGAGAGAGAGAGAGAGAGAGAGAGAGAACAGAGTCGATGGTGATAGATGGTTAGAGAGAGATATAGAGAGAGCAGACAGAAAATGTCAATGGTTACATCCCAGAGACAGACACCAAATACAGACAAACAGATAATATGATGAGCAGACAGAAAGAAAATGTGAATGTGGATTGTGTGTGTGTGTGTGTGTGTGTGTGTGTGTGTGTGTGCGCGCGCGCGCGTGCATGAGAGAGAGAGAGAGAGAGAGAGAGAGAGAGTGTGTGTGTGTGTGTGTGTGTGTGCATGTGTGTGAGTGCGTGTATGTGTGACACTATGTTTATGAGAGAGAGAGAGAGAGAGAGAGAGAGAGAGAGAGAGAGAGAGATTATGAAGCGTACTGCTACTATATTGCACACACTGGTAAGAACGAGTATGTTAATATGAAACCCATTTTACTTGTATGATTTCCAGGAAAAGAAACATAGTTTACAGCAAATGGTCCATTATACACGATGTTCGGCTTTGTTTGCGCCCCCCCCCCCCCCCTTTTTTTTTTTTTATTTCCGTCTGAAACTGACCATGCATTACCAGGATATCAACTGTAAACAATTTGATATCAGAATGAACTTTTCTTCCATGAATGTGGTGATCAACATATTATTTGTGTGTTGACTGGCTGACCAGTCGATTAGTTGATTGATTGATTGATTGATCCGCATCCCATGGTTCATTGATCGATTTACTGATCAGCAACCCACTCCCTTTGCCTATCAGTCAGTTTGGAAAGCCATTCCAACTGATGATTAGTTGTTAATAACACTAAGCATTCTCTCAGTCAATCTTCAGCCATATCACCACACTGAATATTCTGGCTGTCCCCTCCACAGCCCACATCCAGGCTTGTCCAACCACAGAGCCAGCATCAGCGTCGACAGAGAGCAATCAATATCAAGACATCATAAGGCAACCCACCAGAGGAGATACTGCGCTGCTGCTGAGTCACTGTTACGGCGTTCAGTGATGCCTGATCAGATCCAACTTATACATGACACCACCAAAACAATGCCCCCCCCCCCCCCCCCCCGCTCACCCGAGACCCCGCCCCCCCTCCTCCTCCCCCATCTTTCTCTATCCCCTATTCTGTCATTCCTGATGTCAGTAACGATTGCTCGGTCTCTGATTAGTTCTTGAAATCCGCTGGTGGCTCTTGCAGTACAAATATCTCCACCATCTAACAGGAGTTTCCTCGTTCCTATCGCTCTCTCTTTCACCCTACCGAACAACACAACAACATCATCAACAACAGCAACAACAACAACAACAACAAGTTCGTCTTTCTTTATTGTCGTTTACTGCTCCCTGTCTCTTATGATCAGTCTTCGTTCTGGAAGCATTTTAACACCTTTATTCTGATAACTATTATGACACAGCACCTTTCTTTGTGTGTTCTTTTGTTGTTTTGATCTGGCGACAATGTAGTTAAAAACTATGTGCACTGCCCAGGGTGGACACCAGCTATCTATTTAGCAGTGTCTAAATGTCCATATGGCTTTTTGATGCATTTTTGTGGCATTTAGATGTTTTTTTCCACTGTTAAGGACCTTTTTTTCAAACCTTAGAGTGAAAACTCAAGGGAAAGCCTGGTACTCCCCAGCACTCCTGTATTTACACGCCAAAAGAAGTCAACAGCTTAACGACCGTGCCATTACTTGCTTTGGTTTCTTTTCCCTAAGAATACGTTTTCTTTTAATGTTCTGACCTGATCAAGATGTGCAGATTTGTGTTATTGTATGACGTAACAACCCCTGAAAAAAAGTCTGTGTGATCAACTGGGGTATAATTAAAAGCAACTTTGCACAGTCACTGTGCCGAAGTGAGTAAGTACCCCTCCCCCTCCTTCCCTCCCCCCCCCCCCCCCCGCCTCCGAAAGGCTTCACCTCGTCCACCCAGTGAGAGTCCTTATGAACTTGCCAGTATAGACAGTGCTTGGGAAATGTGCAAAGGAAGTTAGCTGTATGAATGCACGCGTTCAGCGAGAGTGACCTCGCTGTTTTCATGGGACAGATATCACTGGCGGGCTCGTACATGGCAGTCCCTTCAGCCAGCACAACAGTTCTGTCAGGAAGGAAAATGCCAAAACTTGGCTATGCAATGATGCGCCTGCTATGGAGGCAGCCCATATCCTGATCGTTATCCTGGGAGCACTTCAAATCAGATTTTTGACTCTCCAGATCTGTTTGCTTGACCCATAAGCTGAGAAAAAGCAACTCTTTGCAATAGAAAGAATAGGGTTATTTTGCCCTGATTTTTCTTCTTTCTGGAACGAACTCACCATGGGTATGATGTGAAGAAAAACTAAAGGGGAGATCACCACGAAAGCAACGCAGGAGGGGCTGCAAAATGTGTGTGTGTGTGTGTGTGTGTGTGTGTGTGTGTGTGTGTGTGTGTGTGTGTGTGTACCAAAATAAAGCACGAATTCAAAAGTAAATCTAGACACCCATTGATTGCCTGGCCGAATACCAAAGAAGGGTCATGTCACCAAGACACGGATCAAGAGTGGTCACAACCTGCAACAAAAAGTGGGAGCACCTTGCGTGGGTGGTGTCATCCACATTTTGTCACAACTGCCACATACAATGGCGGACAACCATCCACAGACATCATTGTAGACAACTATTTCGCTTATTACAGAGCTCATGAGACTTTGGTATTGGTACTTGATTACTCACTGTGCACAGTGAATCACTTTGAAATAATCACAACAGACCCCTGAAGAAATCAATTACAACGTCATACATTTGAGAAAGGTATCAAAAACACAGACATGAATACCACATCAGGATGAAAAATAGAGGAATTTTGAAGACAACACTATATCAAAATACTCTCAAAATTGAAAGAAAGCAATATCAAAGACACAGCTTATGCTGGCTAATTGTAACAAAGGCTTACAGTCTATAAGAAATTCAAACGATTCGACACAATAGGATCTCCATCGAGACGCCCCCCCCATAGGTGTACCAGCACGTACGAATGCAGAACCCACAATCAAAAGGAGCCACCACCAGTCGAATTGCTGCACACATTCTTCAGCCACACTCGTTGCCGTTTTGCTGACAGGTGGAAACAGTACAACTCCAGACACATGCATGATTTCGCAATAAGCCTTACGTGCCCTCTAAACAAGATTCTGAGCCGCAGTCTATTCAGTTGTCGACAGGACTTTCCATGTGGTCGGTAGATCTTTCCCTTTCATCGCTGGACGTTTCCCCAGAGTCAGCGATAAGCCTGAAGGAAAAAAAAAACATACACATGAAAGTGCCAGTGGGACCCACAGAAATACTGTCTTCAGCTGCCAAACCAATCAGCCAGGCGGTTGGCGAAGTTTGAGTGCTCATTGTCTTCCTCGTTGGTGTCGCTCCGTTTAATATCCGTTCTAATGATTAGACATACATTACATCAAAACGAAAGCTTCGTCATGAATGGAAGCAGATAAGAAAAAAAGATGCCCCCCCCCCCCCCCCACCCGAGACGCCCCCTCCCCCCTCCCCCATCTTTCTCTATCCCCTATTCTGTCATTCCTGATGTCAGTAACGATTGCTTGGTCTCTGATTCGTTCTTGAAATCCGCTGGTGGCTCTTTCAGTACAAATATCTCCACCATCTAACAGCTAGGAGTTTCCTCGTTTCTATCACTCCCTCTTTCACACCCTACCGAACAACAACAACATCATCAACAACAGCAGCAGCAGCAACAACAACAACAACAACAACAACAACAACAACAACAACAAGTTCGTCTTTCTTTGTTGTCGTTTACTGCTCCCTGTCTCTATGATCAGTCTTTGTTCTGGAAACTCTTTTAACACCTTTATTCTGGTAACTATTTATGACACAGCACCTTTCTTTGTGTGTTCTTCTGTTGTTTTGATCTGGCGATAAAGTGGTAAAAGCTATGTGCACTGCCCAGGGTGGACGCCAGATATCTATTTAGCAGTGTCTAAATGTCCATATGGCTTTTTGATGATTTTTTTTTGTGGCATTTAGATGTTTTCCACTGTTTAAGGACCTTTTTTTTTAAACCGTAGAGTGAAAACTCAAGGGAAAGCCTGGTACTCCCAGCACTCCTGTATTTACACGCCAAAAGAAGTCAACAGCTTAACGACCGTGCCATTACTTGCTTTGGTTTCTTTTCCCTAAGAATACGTTTTCTTTTAATGTTCTGACCTGATCAAGATGTGCAGATTTGTATTATTGTATGACGTAATAACCCTGAAAAAATGACTGTGTGGTCAATTGGGGTATAATTAAAAGCAACTTTGCACAGTCACTGTGCCGAAGTGAGTGAATACCCCTTCCCCTCCCCCCTCCCCCCCTTCCCCCCCCCCCCCCGCCTCCGAAAGGCTTCACCTCGTCCACCCAGTGAGAGTCCCTATAAACTTGCCAGTATAGACAGTGCTTCGAAAATGTGCAAAGGAAGTCAGCTGTATGAATGCAGGCGTTCAGCGAGAGTGACCTCGCTGTTTTCATGGGAAAGATATCACTGGCGGGCTCGTACATGGCAGCCCCTTCAGCCAGCACAACAGTTCTGTCAGGAAGGAAAATGCCAAAACTTGGCTATGCAATGATGCGCCTGCTATGGAGGCAGCCCATATCCTGATCGTTATCCTGGGGGCACTTCAAATCAGGTTTTTGACTCTCTAGATCTGTTTGCTTGACCCATAAACTGAGGAAAAGCAACTCTTTGCAATAGAAAGAATAGGGTTATCTTGCCCTGATTTTTCTTCTTTCTCGAACGAACTCACCACGGGTATGATGTGAAGAAACTAAAGGGGAGATCACCACGAAAGCAGGGCATGAGGGACTGCAAAATGTGTGTGTGTGTGTGTGTGTGTGTGTGTGTGTGTGTGTGTGTGTGTGTGTGTGTGTGTGTGTTGACCAGAATAAAGCAATCGAATTCAAAGTAAATCTAGACACCAGTTGATTGCCTGGTCGAATACCAAAGAAGGGTCATGTCACCAAGACACGGATCAAGAGTGGTCACAACCTGCAACAAAAAGCGGGAGCACCTAGCGTGGGTGGTGTCATCCACATTTTGTCACAACTGCCACATACAATGGCGGACAACCGTCCACAGACATCATTGCAGACAACTGTTTCGCTTAATACAGAGCTCATGAGACTTGCTATTGGTACTTGATTACTCACTGTGCACAGCGAATCACTTTGAAATAATCAAAACAGACACCCACAGAAATCAATGACAACGTCATACATTTGAGAAAAGTATCAAAAACACAGACATGAACACCACATCAAGATGAAAAAAAAGAGGAATTTTGAAGACAACACTATATTAAAATACTCTTAAAATTGAAAGAAAGCAATATCAAAGACACACAGCTTATATGCTGGCTAATTGTAACAAAGGCTTACAGCCTATAAGAACACAAAAAACGATCGAGTCTTCTGTCCATGGGGAAAAATGCCTCAAAAAGAAAGACATAAAACATTCAGAGAAGAGGAAGGCGAAGATATCACATACAGATTAAACTAGTCTTAAAATTATAAAGCGGGAATATAAAACACAGGCCTATACTGTCCAGTGATGAGAGATACAGGTCCATATGGATGGCTTAAAAAGAAATATTCCTGTGCTTAATTCACTGGACACCACTGCACCAGCCAGAAGGGGGGTCGCTAGATGATTGCAGAACATACAAAATGAAAATGATACTGAATCCAGCCCCAGCTGCCTTCAATTTCCGTGTGGATAACGGAGAAAAAGATGTTTAAAAATCTGTTTAGCCCTAGAATCTCCAGCGCTGTCCAATGCAGGATGGTCATCATTCTCCGTCCAGACTGGTCAGTGGTCAGTATGCTGACATCACTCCAGCTTCTGTGCATGACGTGGAGGTCATTCTGGTCTGCCAGTGGCCAATACCTTTACCTTATTCCCGAAGGTACTTGGTGCCAGACTTGAGACTGGAAAACCAGCTACACAGTCCGGCCAATTCAGACGCCTTTTGGAAGGGAAAAAAAAAGCATGCACCCCAAGGTGCCAGATGAACCAGTGAAGTAATGTCTTCAGTTGGCGAACCAACAAGCTGGGAGCAGTTCTGCACCATCTTTGGAAGGCTGCGCTGTGTTTCACATACGGCGCAGGCCATAGCTGCTCCCTGGCAGATGCCATCGTGTCACTACCAGATTCGACACAATAGGATCTCCATCGAAACGCCCCCATAGGTGTACCAGCTTGTACGAATGCAGAGCCCACTGTCAAAAGGAGCCAGCACCAGTCGAACTGCTGCACACATTCTTCAGCCACACACTCGTTGCCGTTTTGCTGACAGGTGGAAACAGTATAACTCCAGACACATCCATGCTTTCGCAATAATGCCTTACGTGCCCTCTAAACAAGATTCTGAGCCACAGTCTATTCAGTTGTCGACAGGACTTTCCATGTGGTCGGTAGATCTTTCCCTTCCATCACTGGACGTTTCCCCAGAGTCAGCGATAAGCCCGAAGAAAAAAAAAAAACACATACATACAAAGTGCCAGTGGGACCCACAGAAATACTGTCTTCAGCTGCCAAACCAATTAGCCAGGCGGTTGGCGAAGTTTGAGTGCTCATTGTCTTCCTCGTTGGTGTCGCTCCGTTTAATATCCGTTCTAATGATTATACATACATTACATCAAAACGAAAGCTTCGTCATGAATGAAAGCAGATAAGAAAAAAAAGATCCCATATCTACAGGCGCTCTCCACGTCTTCAGAAGTGTAGGTGTATGGATATCCATGCAATAGCTGTTTCGATCAGTTCTGAACAAATTAGGCCAGTTACTTGCTTCTTCTTGTTTGTCTCCTGGCAAAAAAAAAAAAAAAAAAAAAAAAAAAAAAAGCCTGGGCAAAGAAATGTTGAACCGATTTCCACAGAACTTGGTCAGAAAATGGATTGGCCCATGGATAAACCCTGGATAGAGTCGCCTTCCTTGTCACCCCATATTTCCCCTGTGACCCCAACATTGATCTCATTGATCTTTGTGGATGCTACTGTCGAAAAGGATTGTAGTATTGTGGGGGCTTGGTCAGTAATGACAACAACGGTTATCTCCCGTTCTAGAGACAGATGGCTTTCCCTCTCTCGCTCTCTCTCTCTCTCTCTCTCTCTCTCTCTCTCTCTCTCTCTCTGTTTCATTTGTGTCTGTCACTCTGTCTGGCCATCTGCCTGTCGATATGTCTGTCTGTCTGCCTGTCTGTCTATTTGTCTGTCCGTCTGTCTCAAAATATCTTTCACGCGACAAGCACACACGTGGCCATTGCAGTGGAGATAATTTCTACAGTAACCACTCCATCGATGTACACAGTTACATCCCTTCTGACATGTGAGGCATGAATAATGTGGTTGTCATTTAAGTTCAGATAACAAGCTCCACGTTGGGTCTTATTCTGCGTTTGGTGAAAATAAAGAGACTACACTATCCTACATCTAACCGATCAGTTACAAAATACTAAGGCAAATGCTGATGAAAAAAAAATGTTTTCCTTTTTAATTTCTATTTATGTATTTCAATGTTGGGGAAAGAACAAACATTTTCCGTCTAAAGGCCCAGCTATGAAATAGTATGTTAATTTGATAATTGAAACTTGTTTACGCTTCCTGTTTTGATTTAAGTATCATTACTATCATTATATTTGTTGCGGTTCCATTTCTGTTTTATAAGGGCATTATTCTCATCTCATACAGTCACCCATCGCTCCCTTTCCAATTTCTTTAATATAACTTTGTTAATTCGTTTTAATCAACGTACAAAAACATAACATTTATACACAAGAGTCATTATCTTTTTTTTTTTTTTTTTTTACCAAACATACACAAAGAAAAAAGGGCTACAAAAGACGAACAAAGAAAGAAAGAAAGAAACAAACAAAAAACATATACACGTACACGTACATTTCCAATTTCTCTTTATCCGTGAACCCTGATCCTGCCCCCCCCCCCCCCCCCCCCCCCCCCCACACACACTCTCTCTCTCTCTCTCTCTCTCTCTCTCTCTCTCTCTCTCGTGTGTGTGTGTGTGTGTGTGTGTGTGTGTGTGTGTGTGTGTGTGTGTGTGTGTGTGTGTGTGTGTGTGTGTCACTCTACGCATCCTATCCTACCTCAATCATAGCCATTCCCAGTCTCGTCCTGTCCAGGTTCCAGCCATCAGCGGTTCTAACAACATCTATATCTGTCAGGTCGTCACAGGACTCCCTGCCGGAGAAGACCCAGCGCTGTGACCACCAGTCACCTTGGTGTAGTGTTTGGTGAATGCCTGTTCTGATTCGACGCCTGGCATTAACTTGTGGTCATCCCACAGCTAACAACGTTAACTGTGTAGTCACGAAATGACAGGCACGAAATAACAGACACCGCCTATTAACAAGGCCCCCCCCCCCCCCCCCCCCACCACCCACTCCCCTACTGACGACAATAGTTGCTTAGTCATGGAGGTACCGTCAGTGACAGCCCCTCACCCCTCCCCCCCTGTGAAGGGCACCACCACGTCCGTCCATCGACAGTCATAATAACATTAACTGGCTGATACCGGCGACTTTGATACGATCGCGGAATTACTCTGTAACCATATGCTGCACGACAGCATAAACATACATGAAGAATTGTGTTAAGCAAAAATCTTTCGAAGAAAAATTAACAAAAAAAAAAAGTGCTGCCAAAAAAAAGGATAAAAAAAAAATAAAACAGCCATCGTACAATTTTGTCTGCACCTGCACTTTTACTGCATGTTGTGTTTCCATACATCGACACATGCACACATATGTACTCTCCCCAGTTCTCTAAAGACTCAGTCGAGGGCTGTTTCGATGACTCGCATTCATCTAGTGTACATTTCCTTTCTTTTTTTTCATTTTCAGCTTCATCCCATAAAAAAAAAACTCTAACTTGCCAGTGGTTATTTCTAGCTGTATGATAACAACATACACACACACACACACACACACACACACACACACACACACACACACACACACCAAACCACACACACACACACAGAGAACACACACACACACACACACACACACACACACACACACACACAATGAATGTATATACAAATACACATACGTGTAATTATGTCTACACACACACACACACACACACACACACACACACGCACACCACACACACACACATACACACACAATATGGTCCCCCTCCCCTCCCCCTCCTCCCGATCCCCCCTCCTCCCCCCCCCCCCCCCCTGCCCCCGTCTAATATCACTATGTGGATAGACGTTAAATTGAAGACAACAACAACACACACACATACACACACAATACGGTCCCCCTCCCCTCCTCCTCATCCCAATCCCCTCCCTCCCCCCCCCTCCCTCCCCCCTCTAATATCACTATGTGGATAGGCATTAAATTGAAGACAACAACAACAACAACAACAACAACACAACACACAACACACACACACACACACACACACACACACACACACACACACACACACACATTTTTGTTGTCTGGGTGATGAAAGGATATCTTGCAACTGCACTAAAAAAGAACAGTGCCCCCCCCTAAGCAACAAATGCCTTTACAATAATATTGTATACCAAGCTACTGTAACATCAGAAAATGAAAAAGAAACATATACAGGGATTGCTGAAAACCACTTTAAAACGAGATACGCAAACCACAAACAGTCATTCCACAAAGAAAAACACAAAAACCAAACGGAACTGAGTAAATACATTTGGAGACTTAAAAATAAAAAAATAAACTACAGCATATCATGGAAAATCATAAAAAGAGCAACACCGTACAACAATATTTCCAAAAAAAAAAGCAACGTATATTCCACAGAAAAATGGTAAATACTATGTAAACCCTATTTAACAACTTTGAATACAAAAGTAGAAATAGTAAATAACTGCAGGCATAAATGGAAATCTTTGTCAGCGAATTCCCCCTGAACAGACCACAGCAAGCAACCCGAGAACAGCAGATAGCACGTGCAATGAATGAAATAGGATGATAAAAGGAAGTTTTAAAAACCAACAGATCTGTTTCGAGCCAGCGCTCTCGTCAGGATGGTTTTGGGGCGCCTACTGCCGGTGTTATATGGCCTGATGTCACTGTTTTGCACGTGCGGATTGGCTGCACGTATTGTTCGGTTTTTAGTATTTAGGGTTGCTAAGTATGGTTTGCATAGTATTAACCATTTTTTCTGTTGAACATAGGTTGCATCTTTTTGAAATGTTGTTGTATGGTGATGCCCTTTTTATGATTTTCCAGGATATGTTATAGTTTATTTTTTTGTCTTTAAGTCTCCAAATATATTTGCTCAGTTCTGTTTGGTTATTGTATTTTTCTTTGTTGAATGACTGTTTATGATTTGCGTATCTGGTTTTGAAGTGATTTTCAGTGATCCCTATGTATGTTTCTTTTTCATTTTCTGATGTCACAGTGGCTTGGTATACAATGTTGTTATAGAGGCATTTGTTGCTTAAGGGACACTGTTCTTTTTTAGCACAATTGCAGGATTTCCTTTCTTCACCCTTCTTTGCTGTATTGCTTTTCATTTTGTTGGATGAATCAATTATATTTTTAAGGTTAGGCATGCATGAATATGATAGTTTGATGGTGTTCTTGTTGAATATTTTGGACAATTTGTGTTCTTTTGGGAAGGATGCTGTCAAAATTTTGAAAAATTCTTTTCCTACGTTTGTTTTTACTCGTCCATCATATGGAGGGTTGTACCATGTGATTTTCCTTTTCCTGCTTTTTTTGTTTTTGTTCATTTTGTTATCTGGGTTGTATTGTAGTTTGTAGCTGTAACCACTTTTTTGCAATGCCTCTTGGTATTCTGCTGCTACATTGTTGAATACTCTTTCATTATGTGACAGATTAGATAATCTCTTGTTTATGCCATTGGGTATGGTTTTTAGTACCATCGAAGCAAACAAAAAGGTAGTGAACTACTTAGACATAACACTTGACCTCAACAACCACATATATAAACCACCCACCCACCATCCATACTAAAAACCATACCCAATGGCATAAACAAGAGATTATCTAATCTGTCACATAATGAAAGAGTATTCAACAATGTAGCAGCAGAATACCAAGGTGCAAACCATACTTAGCAACCCTAAATACTAAAGTAGAAATAGTAAACAACTGCAGGCACAAATGGAAATCGTTGTTAGCAAACGCACCCTGAACTGTAAACAACCCCCAAAAAAACCGAACAATACGTGCAGCCAATCCGCACGTGCAAAACAGTGACATCAGGCCATATAACACCGGCAATAGGCGCCCCAAAACCATCCTGACGAGAGCGCTGGCTCGAA
>JADBJO010030367.1:0-17977 GCA_016801955.1 Conus betulinus | reverse complement strand
TTACAAACATTTGACAGTTGGTTTTTTCATTTACAACTCCTGTTCCCTTTCTCCATCCCTCCTCATGTCCTACCCCTTCCCCAATGTTGAGAGAGAAAGATCAAATTAATATGAATTAAGTGTTTGGTACATGAATATATACTTTTCAATATGTGCGTGCGTGCGTGCGGTGCGGCGCGCAGCGTGTGTGTGTGTGCGTGCGTGCGTGGCGTGAGAGGAGGCGTGACGTGTGGTGCGTGTGTGTGTATGTGTGTGTGAGTGTGGTGTGTGTGTGTGTGTGTGCGTGCTGCGTGCGTGGCGGTGAGTGTGTGATGTGGGTGTGTGGGTTTATGATGTGTGTGTCTTGGCGGAAGAGGTGTATGAGCGATCTTCAAACTCTCCTTCGCAGTTGGACTGTGAATTGTGTTTTCAAAGGAAAGGTCAGTTATTGTTATGAGTTATTTATTGTTGGAGTCTCTACAGAAGAACTGGCTTACAGAGACTCCAAGGTGAGGAGAATGTTGAAGATCACGTTATTTATTTTTGGATGTATTTGCACCACGTATAGTGACCAGTCCTTTTTCTAGCTCTCCCATGTTGAAGTATAGAAAATACAGAGAGTTATTAACGACCGCTGATGGCTTCGGGTCTTCTTTTTTTTCGAACCCCCTGTGTAGTATGTTCCAGAGTTTATTGAACACAGATCTTTTGTTTCTGGCAGGGCACACTTTGCTGACCACTACTTTGAGATCAGGATGACTCTTAACAATTGCTTTAATGTTCTCAACAAAGTCTCTACAGCAGTCTTCAGGGGACTTCTTTTTCAGGTCATGTATTGCTGTGTGGATGACTAGAGCGTCATATTTCATGGGGTTTGTAGAATCACTTTCAGCCTTGAACATTCTTGGGAAGCTCCTTTGTTACATATGCTTTTTGGATGTTGCTCTGAAGCAGTACGAATTTCCTCCCAATCTCTTGCTATCGATTTTGTTGGCTGTGGAATCGTGTAGAAACAACACCCCTGGCAGGTCTGATTTTAAGCTCTTCTCGGAAGGTTTTTGTTCTTTGAACATTTTTCCCCATGACGTAAGTGGGTATCGGTCTTTGCTTTTGCGTCATCAGTTCTTTTTTCTTCAGTCTTCTTTCTACCTTCTATTCGTCGCATTTCTTTACTTCTTTCTGTGGATTTTGTTTTGCTGATGTTTTGTGTGGGAGGTTAGAAGGTGAGGGCTGTTTAGCGGACGATAACGATGTCCCAGCCTTGGCAGCTTCGGCATAAGACGCGTGTGATAGTCGGTCGGTTTCAGTCTGTGTTTCCGCGTTCTGGAACGGTACTTTTCTCTCTTGATTAAAATATCTTTTCGTCATTTCGGTTTGCGACTGAATTGTGTCTTCTAGCTTCTACACTTTTTTCATTTAGTGTTGCCAATGTTCGTTCAAGGAACATGATTCTACTCACGGCTCTTTGTTTTCTTCTTTTCTTTTTTTTTTTTTTTTTTTTTACATCTATGATTGACTCTGTTTCCATTGTTTTTTTCGGGCCCGTCCAAACGGTCGTTGCCGACTGGAAAAGAACTTTTCCTCGAAGAAAAAAGACCTCGTCCTTCTGGGGCTGGTTGTTGGGTTTTTTCATAAGAAAATTCTCTAGCCGTCTTACTCATTAGGTTATTGCTTTGGTTCTAGTCATCTTCTCAGAGATTTTTGCTAAACACTCAGAAGCTTTTAACCTAGTGGTTGACTGTCGCCGCCATCTTGTGTTGTCAGTGGTGCTGCTTGTACTTTTATATGGGTGTGAAATTAAGGATATAGTGATTTCAAGCTAAGTTTCTGTATAATTTTTTTTAAGCAACTTTCTTTTTTTTTTTATTTAAATCGTTCTACCAAAACATAATTGATATATGGATAACTATGAATATGTCCCGTTTCAGTTCAATTATATGCACGAATGATAAAATTATGGACATCATTACTTTCTCCACAAACAAACAAACAAAACATATATTCATCTGAATTGTGTAAAGTAGTATATGAATTATACAGAAATCAGGGTTTTACATCTAAGTGGTTGATGTGTGTACGGAATACCCTAATAGAAACGGGATTCGACTCTGTTTGGGAGACACAGAAGTTTTTCGTCTGTTCACAGTCTTTGTAGAAATGTTCGTAATGTATTAGAAAATGTTCACACAAGTGCACGGAATGATGCTTAAAAATCTAGTAATAAGTGTTTATATTATAGGAATTTTAAAACAGAGTTTTGCCGTGAAACTATACATTGAACTGTTGCCTGATGTTTATATGTACCCACTAATTCGGTTTGGCTGTAGTAATCATAAACTCATGATAGAAATTGGCAGACGATTTGGAATACCTCACGATGAACGATTCAGTCGGGACTGCGACCAGAATGACCTTGGTGATGGATTTCATTTTGTAAAGAAATGCACCAAATATAACGACATTAGAAATCAATTTATATCGAGAACATTTACATGTAGAAAGTGTATATTTAACTATTGTCGTTTGCTCTGTGGTGGTAAAAACGTGTTGCAAAAACTTTGCAAAGTTTCTAAAACGTAGTAAAGTTGTGTAACATATTCAGTGTGTTGATCTTCGGGAAAATGTTCGGATGCTTGATGTGTTTCATTTTCATTTGTTTGGTTTGTTTCAAGTCCTCCACGCCCCAGTAGGGGTCATCGGATTAAAATCTTTGAATCTGTGTGTGTGTGTGTGTGTGTGTGTGTGTGTGAGTGTGTGGTGTGTGTGTGTGTGTGTGTGTGTGTGTGTGTGTGTGTGTGTGTGTGTGTGGTGTGTGTGTGTGTGTGTGTGTGTGTGTGTGGTGTGTGTGTGTGTGTGTGTGTGAGTGAGTGTGTGTGTGTGTGCGTGCGTGCGTGCGTGCGTGCGTGCGTGTGTGCTTGCTTGCGTGCGTGCGTGCGTGCGTGTGCGTGTGTGTGTGTGTGTATGTGTGTGTGTGTGTGTGTGTGTGTGTGTGTGTGTGTGGTGTGTGTGTGCCTGCGTGCGTGCGTGTGTGTGTGTGTGAAGGGATGGGGTGTGTGTGGGTGTGGAGTTGAGTGATTTGTGGATGAGGTGTATAGGTACGACTGGAGTTAGTGTTATGGCTAATGGATTAGTATATAACTCAACAAACTGTAACTTAGGAGTCCTAACTAATGTGTCTGGTTATGGATCCAAATTCTATAGAACAGTACTAATGTCATGTAGTGGTCTACTAGCAAGCATGTTAGATATACGAAAAAAAATGACGTATTAAGTAACACAATAAATCGAAGAAAAAATACCAACTAAACTGGAATTCAAAATTTTACAGAATCACAATGTAAACTGAAAATTACTTAGACTGTCCTCTGTGGACAATGAATTATTAAATGAAATTTTATCAATTGATGATCGAGGAACTAACTGATTTATACAGTGCACAGAAATAGTACATGGTTTACGGTGATTGTTTTCCCACATGGGCATAGTATTAATTTTTTTGAATATTTTATGCGAAATGCGATTAATCGTAACCTGTACATTAAAATTGTAACTGGTCTAGAATGAAAAAAACAACAAAAAAAAAAAACAATGGGTACATTATTCAAAAACGACTTAGGATCATCTCTCTCTCTCTCTCTCCCTCTCTCTCTCTCTCTCTCTCTCTCTCTCTCAGTGTCTTTGAGTGTGTGTGTGTGTGTGTGTGTGTGTGTGTGTGTGTGTGTGTGTGTGTGTGTGTCTGTGTGTCTGTGTGTGTGTGTGCGTGTGTGTGTGTGTGTGTGTGTGTGTGCGCGCGCGCGTGTGTGTATTTATGAATGTGTGTCTTGGGGGAGGAGGTGTATGAGCGAGCGGTACATGAGTGTCTAAACCCAAATTATGACTGACATTCATTCTCTCATGTGTTTAAAATTATGGAGGGAAAAAAAAACAACTCACTAAGAACTTCTTGCAGCAGAAAAGGAATGCAGGCGGAGCGCCGCAAAACTTAAATAACGAAACTCTTGCCACGCCATTGGAAACTACACTGGTTGGTTTAGAAGCACTGAGCTCTGCCGTCCCAAAGCTGTACCAGGATCCCGAAAGGAACCAACCAGCCAACCAACAGCCAACCAGCCAGCCAACCAGCCAACCAGCCAGCCAACCAACCAGCCAACCAGCCAGCCAACCAGCCAACCCAAACTGAAAACGTCATGTCAGATTACTTAGTCAACAGTTTTGCTCTGGAGTCAGCATCTTTAAAAGATGGGAAGGAGGGGTTAGAAATCGCACTGTGCATTCGCTAGACACAAGACTCAAAGTACAGACAATGGAAATGATTCCTTACAGTCCATCTTTTTACACTCAGGATATAAGACGGCATCATACATGCACGTGTTTACTCACAGGGCATTACTATGCACTCTGGATTTTGAAAAAACAGTCATCAATGCACACGTAAATTCGCACTGCATCGCACTGTACAGTTTCGTCAATGTACAGATTCACTCATTCTTTGTAGCATTGCACAGCATTGCCACTGTACATGTGTACTCACACTGCATAACATTATACAGTATCCCCAACGCACATGCTTACTCGCAGTACCTCAGAATACTCTCAATGCACTGGACATGGTCGTCAATGCACACATTCACTCGCTGTGCATAGCACTGTACGGTATCATCAATGCAGATGTTTTATTCACAGTACATCACTATACAAATACTTCCTAACAGTATATTGCTGAACATTCCCAGCATTACATACCATCATGAATGTTCCTGCTTCCACATGGTGCATTGCTGTGCATCCATACATAACACGGTATAGTCAATGCACATATCAACACACAGTGCATTGCTGTGCAGTCCATACATAACACGGTATGGTCAATGCACATATCAACACACAGTGCATTGCTGTGCAGTCCATATATAACACGGTATAGTCAATGCACATATCAACACACAGTGCGTTGCTGTGCATCCATACATAACACGGTATAGTCAATGCACATATCAACACACAGTGCATTGCTGTGCATCCATACATAACACGGTATAGTCAATGCACATATCAACACACAGTGCATTGCTGTGCAGTCCATACATAAGACGGTATAGTCAATGCACATATCAACACACAGTGCATTGCTGTGCAGTCCATACATAAGACGGTGTAGTCAATGCACATATCAACACACAGTGCATTGCTGTGCAGTCCATACATAACACGGTGTAGTCAATCCACATATCAACACACAGTGCATTGCTGTGCAGTCCATACATAACACGGTATAGTCAGTGCACATATCAAACACACAGTGCATTGCTGTGCATCCATACATAAGACGGCATAGTCAATGCACATATCAACACACAGTGCATTGCTGTGCATTCATACATAAGACGTATAGTCATTGCACATATCAACACACAGTGCATCGCTGTACATCCATACATAAGACGGTATAGTCAATGCACGTATCAACACACAGTGCATTGCTGTGCAGTCCATACATAAGACGGTATAGTCAATGCACATATCAACACACAGTGCATTGCTGTGCATCCATACATAACACGGTATAGTCAATGCACATATCAACACACAGTGCATTGCTGTGCAGTCCATACATAAGACGGTATAGTCAATGCACATATCAACATACAGTGCATTGCTGTGCAGTCCATACATAAGACGGTATAGTCAATGTACATATCAACATACAGTGCATTGCTGTGCATCCATACATAACACGGTATAGTCAATGCACATATCAACATACAGTGCATTGCTGTGCAGTCCATACATAAGACGGTATAGTCAATGCACATATCAACATATAGTGCTTTGCTGTGCATCCATACATAAGACGGTATAGTCAATGCACATAACACACAGCGCAATGATTCATTGCATAATACACCATGCAAGCTAAAGCTAAAAAAAAAAAGAAAAAAAAAAAAAAAAGACGAGTGCAGAGTCCCTGCATTATACAATATCACACGACAGTACAACCTGCGCTCTATTTATACACAATCCATTCACTGTACCTTAATGCGCTGGTTTCCTCATAAGCGCACACAGTGTACGTCGGTGCATTGTCAGTGTTCCAATGTTCACTCTGAATGTTACTTTAAACCAATCATGTACATTGTATATTTGTTGACTTGCTGTAACCAACTTTTTTGTTGACAATGCATTACGTTCTGTATCGATATCTTGTCTTGTATACAAGTAAGACATAATATAATACAAAAAGACCTTATTTCAATACTGTACAATGGATCATCATAATTCCCACGGTCACATTGTTGATGAATGTTACGTCTATATGAAGCTTTGAACTGACTGACGACTGTCATGCACCCCCCCCCCCCCCCATCCCCCCTCCACACACACATATACACACACTACTTGTTTCTTCATTCCCTTCCTCCTTCCTCCCCTGGGAAAAATGCTGCCTGTCTGAAACGATTCCAGTCTGGATGTGGGAATTTCTGCTCGTTAAGTGCAATTCACACAGTAGCGTGCCCGTGTTCCGATGTGAGAACCACCATGGAGTAAGCGATCCACACCTGGAAGATCACTGAAAGGAAATTTTACATGACGCAGGGAACAGCAAACAGTAGACAACAAACAAGTAGGATAACTCTTGCTCTCAGTATTACTAACTCGCAAGCTCATAACTTTCAAACGAATGCTGCTCACGAATGAATAATGAAACAACAGGGTAAATCTTATTCCCATGATTAAACTATCACAAGCTCATAGTTTAAAAAAAAAAAAAAAAAAAAAAAAAAAAAAAAAAGAATTGCTGCAATTATTTTGGGTTTCGAGCATAAGACTTTGTAATCAGGGGAACAAGAGTTACCCTACTTGTTTGTTATTTTCTGGGAGATCACATTCTGCATACGCTTTTGTCATGGAATGACTTTACACACCTCCTCGTTTCTTCATGTGAAAAAAAAAAGATGAAATGGGGAAACACACCACACACACACACACACACACACACACACACACACACGCACGCACGCACGCACAGAGTGAACAAAAATTAAGACTTCATATGTGCATGACGTTGAAAGACAGCTAGCATCTTGTTGACAACTGTATGATACGAGGAAAAGCGAGTGATAAACACTTTGCAGTGTAATGCTTCCTGTGTTCATACCTTCACCGTTTCCAAAGCAAAAAAAAAAAAAAACCCAGCTTGGACAGTCATCCAGTGAGTAGGAACAGGAGAAGAGAGAGAAGAAGGGTAAGACCCGCTGACCACAGCGAATGATCCGTTGACAGCGGAAAAGACTGCAAATCGGGACTCTCTTTAAAGGCCATGTAAGACCGTGTGGTGAAAGTCAGGCTGTGTCTGGAGTTGTACTGTTTTCGCCTGTCAACGAAACGGCGACGAGTGGGGCTGCAGGATGCCCACAGCAGTACGCTAGGTGGTGGCGCCTTTTGCTTGTGGTCTCTGTAGTTGCACAGCCTAATACACCCACAGGCGCGCTTCCAGGTAGGTTCTGCTGTGTCGCATCTGGTGGTCACACAATGGCATTTGCCAGGGAGCAGTTATGTCCCTTGACTTCCTTATGGAATGCGTATGCGTCCCACACCATACGTGAACATAGGGCAGTTTTCCATGGGTAGTGCAGAATTCCTCTGGGCTGGTTGTTTCGGCAGGTGAGCACAGTGCTTCTCTGGGTCCCACTGACTCCTTTGTATGTTTTTTTTTTCTGTCCAGGCCTTGTTCTTCTTCAATACAGAACCAAAAGAAATGATTGATGCGTTCTCTTGATGCTGGATGTCATTTTTTTTTTGTAGAGGTGAATAGGTTGGGACCCCTCTGACCAGGAATGTTAAGCAGAGCAGCACTGTTCTCGAAACGAAATGTTTCATGGAATTCCTGTTGCACTGAATTCCTGTCTGGCCAGCCTCTGATCTTACTAAGTCTATGACATTTTGTGCATTTAGGTAGCAATGGCTCATTCTAATAATGAATATGATGATGGTGATGATGATGATGATGATAATAATGATGATGATGATGATAATGATGATGATGATGATGATGATGATGAGATGATGATGATGATGATGATTTACAACGACGACGACGACGACGACGATGACGACGACGACGACGACGATGATGATGATGATGATGATGATGATCTCGTCATATCATAGTTGACTTCGTCTCTGTCTTGGAGTAGTTCGTACCACCCCTGTGTACAGCCTGTATGCAGAGGCAGGTAAACCCTCATTATCCAACCACATGCTGAAAATATCATTGAATTACTATCTTAGACTGTTCTCTGAACCAGAAAACCCCTGCCTTTGACTGTGTTTTTAATCCTCATTTTCAAAGTATATTTTGAAAAGAGATCCCATCTGCATTCCTCTGTTCGGACTTCATGTGCGGCTTCTCCAAATTTCTAGATAAGCATCCACGGACCTTTCCACACCAGAAATCTACTTTGATCTGCTTTTTTGTGCAAAAGTCCACCAGTTCTCCGGCACACAAGGCATCGTTTGCTGACCTCTGTACAAAATTCCCGTCCTTTCAGAAAATATTTACTGATGCTCCAAAAAGTCCGAAGATGGTGTGACTTGTGCGGCTTATTGCCCTGGTGCCCCTTCTCAAATATTGTCAAAACATATTCCCTCAGATACTTCTGTGTGATGTCTGAACTTACAGCCTTGGTTCTAGCACTGAACATGATCTCGCAATCTATACACAAGTACATTCTATTTGTCTGAATCGCTGTCAGCTTTGTGGGCCATAGCTGACCGTAACCTCCATCATCCTGAACTTCTAAACTCTTCGTAACTTTTTACCTCTTTGAAAGTGAAAGGTTAGAGCATTTATCTTGCTTGGGTTCCCGGTCATGTTGGCATTCAGGGAAATGAAATGGCTTACCGTTTGGCCAAGAATGCTACAACGAAGACACTGCCCAACATATCTATCTCCGGCTCACATTTGAAACCGAAAGTTAATGATTATATCAGAGACCTCTGGCGGGACGACTGGGATATACAGACGGATAACAAACTTTGCAGATCCGACCAAACCTACAAGAGTTCCTCTCATCTACCTTTGGTGGTCGCAAAGAGGAGACGCTTTTATGCCGGCTGCCCACTGGCCATTAGTTTTTAACCCATTCGTGCCCTTTAAAGAGGGAAGAAGGTCTTTGATGCCTTCCATGCCACGCGCCACTCACAATGAAAGGTATTCTTTTTGAGTGTTGGATTTACATGATGTGAGACATAAACATTTTTACAGCAGACTCCATGACAACCTTGTTCAGAGATGTTCCCCCTGGTGTGATTTTGTTTTTGATTTCTGAGAGATATTAAGATTTTTGAACTGATCTGGATTTTAAAGTAGAAAGATTCTTAACCAAATCTCTGGTGCGTTTTGGAAGGTGTATTTTAAAGGGCGGTGGGACTTGCTAGTTGACTTCAAAATGTTGACTGCCCTGATATGGCCTTCTGCAGTCGGCTGGGCTACAAGCAACATTCCGGGACCTTACCTTCGTCCCATGCGAATGTTGTTTTGCAGTAGCTCCCACATACACGTTTACTGGAGCTATTCATTTGTTTTCTATCTTACTTCATGGCAATGCAGCTAGAAAGAAAATGAAGTCCAACGTTTCAGTGTATCAAGGAAACAAGGGCTTATTTTGGTCATCTAAAGTTGTCTGGTGCTACAGTGAGCACTTTCATGTTGGTGACACTTTAGCAGAGAGTTACTTGCCTTTTACATGTCTTTTATACCCGTGATTGACGAATTTTGAATATTCGTGTAAAATCGTTTAAAGATGAATGCCACAGAACCTATAATATCATAATATATGCATCATTGAGTCACAAAAAAAAAAATGTTTTATTCATTACAACTATGTAGATTGAAAAGACCATGTTTTTTCTGGCAGGATATTTTGCAGAATTGATGTTGGTGCCATTTTCGAATCTCCGCCTGTCAAACCTTACATATATTTTTTTTTATTTGGCACAAAATGTGAGGGTTATTGATAGTCCAAAAACGCACTTTAAAAATAAAGTCTTTACGTTCTCATCTCGTAGATCGCATGCTTAGATTATTGTCTGCACAAGCTGCGACTGTGAGAAATGAGTGACGATGTGACGATTCCGACTTCACTTGAACAGTCACCTACTTCGTATCATTTCATTGTTGTTTACGTTTTAAGTTCAGTGTTTCATTCTTTCAGTTCAGTCCATGGTAACAACTGAAGAAGCTTTGAATAAAGCGAAATGTATTTTGCACTTACACTGGGTGTTTGTAGGTTTTTTTTAAAAAACATTCTACTTCGTATCACTCTTTGTCATGACAAGGGATTTTGGCTCAACTATCATTGTTCAAAATTAAGATATTTTACCATTTTTCAATTCATCTCTATGATTAACACATTGAAATTGTCTAAAATCATCATTCGGCAGCAGCTGTAGCAGAATATGTTCTGACCCCAAATGGGATCTAAATCCTGGTTGATAGCCAGGGGAGGAGGAAAGCAAGTTGTGCTCTGCACTAATTTTTATATAAATACAAATGTCTCTGGTCAAACGTAGCTTCGTGTAATCATTTTTTTTTACAGAAAAATGTCCAATGCCTGTTATTCATACATAAAAACAACATTTATGCGCTTTTGTAATATTATGGTGGTGTGGTAATTGCATAGAAATCCGTTGAAATGGGTTTGTTCCGTGATTCATATTGAGGAAAATCCGATACAACAAAATTGTCAAAGGCGACATACTTCATTTAATTTCTGGTCTTCTGAAATTTCCATCAAAAGTAAATATGTTCAAATATTTGAACAGGTCGCGAGCCAGCCAACGTGCAAGCTGCAACTAAAAAAAAAAAAGAAAAAAAAAAAAGAAAGAAAAAGGCAGTTCAGCCTCGTTGGACATACTTAACGTTCAGCACCCATGTTGCTGTTTTATGGTTTAGTTTCTGTATAAAGCGCTGCTAATCCACAGCACCCTGTGCAACTGTTTTATGGTTCGATTTCTGCTCTGTATAAAGCGCTGTTAGCCTGATAGGTCATGTTCCTGGAGCTCCGAAAACTGAAAAGAACAGACTCCTATCGGTTTACCTTGACCTTTTTTTTCCTTGACTGACTGGTCCATTGGTTCCTGAAGTTACCGTCATCTGTCTTCGCCTGCATTCTTTACCACCACATCCACACTATCACAATCAAAAACATTACTTCAGGCTGGCTAGCTGTCCCACAAAAAACGGCAGAGAGTCACTGTTTGGTAAGTGTGACCACTAAGGCAGATTATCTTTCTTGCAGATTTCCAAACATCATCAGTAACATGCATTATGTTATCATGCTGATAGCCAAGTACCCAGTGGCAAAAGAGAGTTGTGCATATACTGGAGTCATGGATGTTCACTGCTAGTCTTCCTGACCTCCATTTTCTGGTGTCAACGACCAGCCATCATAGAGCCCAGGCAGCCCTTGAAAGTAAATAGTCTGTACCAATCTTCTGACATCACATTTTGAGTGAGTTGATGGACAGCAAACGCACTCGGTTCTCAACAGAGCGACTACGGGTGAGTAACAGTCAGCAGGGTCTGGGCAGCAAGAGGCGAAACACTGGGCCAACGTTACAATTTCTTCAGTTTTGCTTCCTGTTTTTGTTGGTTTGTTTGTTTGTTTTTTTTTTTTTTTGCATTTAAGTATCTACAACAAAGGTGTGTACACTGAATTCCACAAAATCGTGTCCATCTATGTATTGTTCCTTCATCATCTCTAATTCATCCCACATTCACTTTTGCATAAGCAAAAGCAGTCCGGAGCACAAGCACTCTCGAGTGCAACACTCATGGGAAATGTCATCACGGGTGTTACACACATATCGATTTCAGTTTCATCATTAGTTGATTCAGATCAATGTACATGGGGTTTCTTGAGACGTTTCACGTGACATTAGTTTGCCAAATGACATATGCACAGAAACGAGTAGTAATTCCGGAGATCTTTTCTCAATCAAAGAATGGTGCTGAGAGTGCAAGAAGCGTCCAGGTACATTTTGTGAATGTTCGTAGATTTGTGATTGGCTAGAATACTTCGTGGTTTCCGATCCCTCCTGGTGGTTTCATGCATGTTGACAGGCTGTGCGACATCATGATTGTAGGCATGTTGACAGGCTGTGCGACATCATGATTGTAGAGCATGTTGACAGGCTGTGCGACTTCATGATTGTAGAGCATGTTGGACAGGCTGTGCGACATCATGATTGTAGAGATTTTTGACAGGCTGTGCGACATCATGATTGTAGAGCGTTTTGACAGGTTGTGCGACATCATGATTGTGAGACAGAGCGTTTTGACAGGTTGTGCGACATCATGATTGCAGAGCATGTTGACAGGGCTGTGCGACATCATGATTGTAGAGCATGTTGACAGGCTGTGCGACATCATGATTGTAGAGCATGTTGACAGGCTGTGCGACATCATGATTGTAGAGAATGTTGACAGGCTGTGCGACATCATGATTGTAGTAGAGCGTTTTGACAGGTTGTGCGACATCATGATTGTAGAGATGTTGACAGGCTGTGCGACATCATGATTGTAGAGCGTTGAGAGTTTTGACAGGTTGTGTGCGACATCATGATTGTAGAGCGTTTTGACAGGTTGTGCGACATCATGATTGTAGAGCAAGTTGACAGGCTGTGCGACATCATGATTGTAGAGCATGTTGACAGCTGTGCGACATCATGATTGTAGAGCATGTTGACAGGCTGTGCGACATCATGATTACAGAGCGTTTTGACAGGTTGTGCGACATCATGATTGTAGAGCATGTTGACACAGGCGTGCGACATCATGATTGTAGAGCGTTTGACAGGCTGTGCGACATCATGATTGCAGAGCGTTTTGACAGGCAGGCTGTGCGACATCATGATGTGTAGAGCATGTTTGACAGGCTTGTGCGACATCATGATTGTAGAGCATGTTGACAGCTGAGCGACATCATGGATTGTAGGAGCGTTTTGACAGGGTGTGCGACATCATGATTACAGAGCGTTTTGACAGGCTGTGCGACATCATGATTGTAGAGCATGTTGACAGGCTGTGCGACATCATGATTGTAGAGCATGTTTGACAGGCTGTGCGACATCATGATTGTAGAGCATGTTGACAGGCTGTGCGACATCATGATTGTAGAGCGTTTTGACAGGCTGTGCGACATCATGATTGTAGAGCGTTTTGACAGACTGTGCGACATCATTTGATGTGTAGAGCGTTTTTGACAGGCTGTGTGCGACATCATGATTGTAGAGCGTTTGACAGACTTGTGCGACATCATGATTGTAGAGCGTGGTGAGCAGACATTGACAGACGGTGTAGAGGCGACTCATGATTGTAGAGCACTTTTGACAGGCTGTGCGACATCATGATTGTAGAGCGTTTTGACAGACTGTGCGACATCATGATTGTAGAGCGTTTTGACAGCAGGCTGTGCGACATCATGATTGTAGAGCGTTTTGACAGACTGTGCGACATCATGATTGTAGAGCGTTTTGACAGGGACAGGCTGTGCGACATCATGATTGTAGAGCGTTGGAATTGACAGGACTGTGCGACATCATGATTGTAGAGCCGTTTTGACAGGCTGTGCGACATCATGATTGTGGAGCGTTTTGACAGACTGTGCGACATCATGATTGTGGAGCGTTTTAGAATACTCAAAGTCTGTTCTTCTGCTGCGCCCACATTTCTTGAACTCTTCGATGTTACAGACATAATACCAATGGGGTTTGGGGTCAGGAATTGACAGTAAAACACGAGGTAATATATAACGAGAATGCGATTGAAAGCGTGATCAAAGGGAAGTTCTCTGCGTCGGAGCTGTTGTCAAGGTCCTAGGAAGATCGATCTGGTAACCATCTACTGGCGGCAAAGACTTTGAACTGGTGTGACAGATTAATCTGTTCTCTTTCAGGATCGATCAACAGGAGATTTCAATCAGAACCAGTTGATCATTTTAGTCAGAGTCCTGTGCCCCGTACAGTGCCAAAAAACAGGAGTTTGATTATTTCGTCATAATGATAAGCCATTCCTGGGTGATGTGTTTGATAAGTCTGAAGAAAATAAAATAAAACGTGTGCCTGTACCATACAGCTGTTACTTCTACAAATAGTATGAAAGAGGTGGAAGTGAACTCTACCTTAAGATCCTTATCCTGCATTCCAACCCTTAAGAACAGGTATTTGAATTCCACTTATCACAGTGTCCGATGGAATGAAACTACCGTTGATTCCATCCATTTTAAGAAATTTAACTCTTGGATTTTCTTCGCTTCTCAACTAAAGTGTTGAAGGTACACATATAGGGATTTTGTAGCAGAGTTTAAAGGTAAGAACAAATATTGCCAGGGCGACATTCACTTCTCCAGGGAAAAAAGGAACACCAGCCAATGCCAACAGTCCACACAATCCAATTGGCAAACCAGCCACATAAAATCTGTCAGTGCAATAGTGATCAACCGAAAGCTATAGTTATGTCCCGTGAACATTTTGCGTAGTGTTCACACTTCAAAGCGTTCGGTCTGTCTGACCAGTAGACAAATAACTGACCAAAAAGATATTCATAGAAATAGAAACAAAATTAAGAACAATCAACACGCTAAAAGAATAAAGTTTCCCTTTGAACTCTTGCCTCGTCACTGGTAGGGGAATGCAGATCACTGTCTGGCTGTAAAAAATCCCAGTGTGATGTCACGGGGAGTAAAGGCAGCAAGGCCAAGAAACCAGCCAACCAGCCCAGATTAACAGACAAAGCCATCCAGGCTGATGTTCTGTCAAATTTCAAGGTGCTGAATGGAAAGCACAGAACAATGAAAACGATTCTAAAGTGATCAGACAGATGATCAGAGCTGAAACCTCACTGCGACAGCAAAAGACAGGAAAACCTCCACACTACAGGTCGTAACTGCTCTTCCATGCATCATCATGATGGAGATATCTGCCACGGAGGCCTTTTGCATCAGCTATCCTATAAACAGTCATGTAAACACCCATCAAGTAGATCGGCCAATGGTTGAGATTGGTGACAAACACACTGAAAGCCACTTGAAGAGGCCATGGCTCCTTACAAAATAAACGTGCAGAGAAAACAGAAGAGGTTACCAGACAGTGCCAGAGAGGCCATCAGCCACAGAAACCCCACGGTATGATCATGACTGCAATAAATCTTCACATGATGAAATTTCATCTTTAGGTGCAAAAACAATGTGAAAGTATCAAAGTTTACGGAGATTTCCATGCAGCATAGTTTATAGTTCTGTGTCGAGATGAATCGCAGATATATTAGATCTTTAAACATGTCGGGTTGAAACAAATCCACTGGAGTACCATCCATGTACAGCTCAGTCAGCAGAGGTGTGAACTGAAAACCGCACTTCCAGTTTAGAGTATGGACATTGGTAAAGGTTAAATCTAGTTTCTGCAAGCGAGAAAATTGCACCAACACTTTGAAATCAAAAACGTTAGTTTTTGTGTGGGACAAAATCTATCATAGCAAGCACACTCTTTAGGGAACCAACAGAAACAGCCTGACAGACTGTCGTTATAGGGTTCTTAGCCAAACTCAGTGATTGCAGACTTTTTAAATGAAGAAAATGCTCCACGAGTCATGTTCACTTGCAGCAGCTGGTTGGTACTGAGGTCAAGGGTTTTCAAATTCATTAATCCTGTTTTCAGACACGTCTGTTAGATCACAGTCGGAGAGAATCAGATTGATAAGATATACATTACTCCTCACGTCCGTCCAGTGTCATGCCAGAGCCTGTGGCATCCAGAGATCTGATGTGAGGGAAGAGGTCTGCACGGAAACTACTAAAACATAAAAAAAAACTGTGAATTTGACAGAGGCAGTCAACAGGACAGGTCACACTACACCATAGTTATTCATCATCGTACAGCGGACAGTGAGGCCAGCCATCACACATGTGGTCACTATGTAGACAGGTCTTTTGAAAACCTGCATTGATAGAACCCTGGACACGTCATCTCCCACACACCCCTGTTCGTCTTGGTGATCAAAACAGTCGTACATGCCATTGCATCGTGTGTAAACTGGCAAACAGTCATTGTACTCACCAACGCAACGATAATGACTGTTGGGACAACGACTGATTAAACTCATCTGTATTACGATGAAACGCCTCGTGGCATCAAAATCTACTAGAGCAGGCGATGGAAAGCGTTCGCCAAAGTTTGGTGCTAGAGCTTTGGAATGTATCACAGTGCTCTTCATCTGACTGATCGTAACAGTGGGCTATTTGGTCACAACACTCTGTTATAAGGTACACACCGTCCCGGGTCTGGCCATGTGAATGTTTTCCGACACAATGGCTGACTACAGAATGATTCATCACTGGAATCTGGGCAGTCGGTCAGGAAGTCACATACCAGACTGTAAGACATAGTAGTGACAGCATCACTGCACGTGAAGGTTAGAAGACAGACTGACAGGACTGGTCGATTCCAGGATATTTGCGACATTTGCCCTGATGATTTTTCACGAGAATAATAAACAAAAAGACGTGTGCTCCCTATCACACTTATTATATTCATGGAACCACATAAAAGAAGGGTGTAGGTCGCTGACCGTCACGACACAGCAGTCATATGATGTTTCGTGGCTTTGCCACATGGTAAATTTTGTGTGCTAGGCAATAAGATCCCTGTCGGTAATTAGAGTTTTTCTACAGGTTTTATTTACAAATTACCTCACAAAGTGGTGTGTGCTTACCCCTTTCCCCATTCCCTCACCAGCATGCCTGCCAGGTCAAGCCTCAAGATAAGTAATTTTACCATCGTCTAATAACAAGAGGTGCTTGTCACGATGAAACATATGATAGAAGACTGTCACTCTTACTGTGGCACGCTATGCCTGTAACCTATTCCGCCAACGTAGGGAGATCATTCCAATAGCAAACCCGTTTTAAGTTTATGCATGTACCAAAATCTCTTTTGATTTGCTTACTATCGTACAATAAGGATCATATGGGACAGGTGGATAATCGAACACCCCCCCTGCCTTAGGTCAACGCATGGATCACCCTCTCTTTTTACACCATCGAGTTCCCATAGAAATTTGTAGCAACGGTCAACATAACGCAACCAGTCCTTGCAGTCAGCACTGCTGAAGAGGCCCAGTGTTCTGTTTCCTCTCGTCCATCTTCACATTCTGTCTTCAGGTTACAGGTTAGGTGCGGCTCAAAGCTGGAATGAGTGTTCCACCGAACAGTTCAGAAACCCACTGGGAACTTACAGGTTGCCCTACTTTTAGGAAAAACGGAAAACAAAAGTTGGAAGCATGTTGTGGTTTTCTTCATTCATACACATGCCTTTTCCAGCCTAACACTTTGACCTTTCCTCTCCGTCCATAATACATGTTTGCAAAGTTTACCTTTTGCCAGAACGTGAAGACCAGTGTCTTCTTGCCTTCTTTGATGTAACACAACGACATCAGGTGTAAACTGCTTGAAACTGTATACACGATCGTGTGCCTAGTGGCACCGTCAAAAGCACCTGCTGATAACGGAAATCACTGACGCTGCATTTTTCTGAGGCGTGACGTATCCAGTCGTCACGGTGAGGTCATTATAAACTGCCAAACCTCTGGTCCCTTTGAATTGATATTGTTTGAAGACACACGGGATACTTTGATATTGGGGGAGGGGATCTGTCCGTACGTGACGGGGTGACTACCTAATCCGAACCCATAGACTTGACTTCAGTCATGAGTATGGAACAGATCAAATATATACTTTATTTCGTTGGCAGCGTGGATCTTGAGTTGCAGCATGCCATGGCGGACTGCAATCTTGCCCGGGTTAATAATGCCCCCACTCACCCCCCCCCCCCCCCCCCCCCCCCCCCCCACCCCCCCCCCCCCCCCCCCCCCCCCCCCCCCCCCCCCCCCCACACAACACAAACGCACACCACACTGTCCAGTCCGTCCTTATTCCGAGAC
>JADBJO010030366.1:0-12500 GCA_016801955.1 Conus betulinus | reverse complement strand
CATTCTGAGAAGCATTTATTATTTCCCATTCACCCACTCAAGCACATACTGTCAGTTAGGCAGAATCATCTACCACTGCAGATATGAAGGCTTATTTCTTCAATTTGAGACATAAGAGCAAGCTTTGTTTATAATTCAATATATATATATATATATATATATATATATATATATATATATATATATAAAATACTGCTAAAAAGCGTAATAAAAAAATCAAAGGTGCTCAACCCCTTGAGGAGCAACATCTGTTTAAAATAAGGTATTAAAAGGAAGTTTTAAAACTACAGTACTGTTTCGAGCGCTTGCTCTCTTCAGGATGATTTAGTGTCACTCACTGCCAGTGTTATATAGCCTGATGTGTGAGTTGGCTGTACATATACTTCAATTTTGTTTACAATCCGAAATTGTGTTTGTACGTGCGGTTTGGCTGCATAAACACTCGCATACACTCACTCGCTCTCTCCCTCGCACACCAATGCTTGCACACTCATGATGTCCATGGACGCTCTAATTAACATGCTGGCATCTTATCGCCCATGATGAACACACACCAGCGCACACACGTCTACAGTATACGCTGGGGACCCTGAGAGATTCAAAGTCTTATCTCAGTTGGCATGTTTCATCTTTTGTGTCTGTTGTTGGAAAGGCCCAGTATGAGTTTGCCCTAGTCTCTAGGAGTCTTTGCATTGTTGGCCTTGAAATTGTTCCAATGTTTGTTTGGTTGCTGACGTTTCTTGCTCTTCCCTTAAGTCTGGATGTGCGGCCACTTCCTCTCTTGATATTCAGATCTGAAAGATGGTCTATGGTGTAGTGGTTTTGCTCTTGTTTGCTTAAGTCATTCTTCAGTTTTCTTATTACATCAGATCAGCCAAGCAGTAAACCAGTTCTTATCGTTGCCTTACCAGCCAGTGTGTCTGCTCTCTCGTTTCCTTCCATGTCCAGGGCAGTGCATCCATATGAGTGTCTCCCATGGAAGGCTGCACATTAGTTCATTCCAAGCAGGGCTTCCCATTCCACTTTCCACTTTCTGAAATAGGTTCATGGAGTCAGTCACTATCAGGGCTTGTTGAGTTTGAAACTGGCTTATGGATGTAAGCCAGTGGAGTGCTTGTCTTACTGCTTCTACCTCCATTCTGAGACTTCAAGTTGTTAAACTGTGCGCACCATAGTCTTCCTGAATGGTTCGGCCATTTTGCTGCACTGTGTAACCCAGCCTGAGTTACCTTTGGTGACAGAACCGTCAGTGTATATTAAGATATCATCTTTTGTGCAAAGGTCTTTACCAGCATCTGAATTTCTGTGTTGCTTTTGCCTTCTGGGCCATTCTTGACAATGTCTTCCGAGTTCTGGAGCGATGGCAATTTGATAGAGATGCTTTAAGTGGTCTGGATATTTCTCCCATTCCTTGGTTTCTTTGACTTCTGCCAACTGGCACACAAGGTGTATACTGTCTTCTGCCTGTCCCATCCATGATGATTTTCCACGTCCTAGCCAAGTGCCGCATGAAGTGGGTTTTGGGGATTTTCAAGAGCTCTGAAATATGCCTTCACCTGTTCCAGCTTGTGTGTCGTGTCTGCATTGAAGGAAGGTCGAGCAGGTATCGCATAGTTTGAACTGGTGTGTCCTTTGTGGTTCCCAGGATCAATCTCATTGCCTCATTTGAATTCTTTCTAATGTGAGAAGGTTGCTGTTGGCCAGTGTTGTAAGCCCTAATCCATAATCTATCACACTGAGTACAAGTGCGTGATACAGTCGGTAGAGACGGCGCTGTTCAATGTCTTCAGCTGCCATTGTTTTCATGGCAGATAAGCCTTTTTTCATTTAAGAATAACATTTCTTAACATGTTTTCTAAAGGTACGCATTCTGTCAAAGCCTACACCCAAATAGCGTTGGTTGTTAGTTGATTCAATAGGTATTTCACTGAAGGAAACTGTGAGGGTATTTGTCCTGATATTTTGTTGTTGAGAGTGAGAGACTAATGTCTGGACTTTTGTAGCGTTGATGGAGAGAGAGAGAGAGAGAGAGAGAGAGAGAGAGAGAGAGAGAGAGAGAGAGAGAGAGAGAGAGAGAGAGACAGACAGAGACAGACAGACAGACAGAGAGAGACAGACAGAGACAGACAGACAGAGAGAGAGACAGAGAGAGAGACAGAGAGAAGAGTGCATGCGTGTGTGTATGTGTGTTTGGACACTCAGCGCTTAGCTTATGGGTCAAGGGAACCTATTAAATGTGCTGTGTAGCATCAGCGGTCACGCCCCAGTGCCTGTTGGGCAGGCCAAGCCAGGTAGCCAGCTGGCTCACTCAGCTCACTGCGTAAAGTAGGTCACCCCAGCCAGCCTGTGAAGCCTAAATCTGGAGCGAGTGAGCAGAGGAAGTCACCTGAGACTTTGATGGTCAGGAAGGCGGAGACAGCAAAGCGTTGTAGAGTGCCCACAGCAATAGGCTGTAGACATCGGGCTTATCTACTGCAACCAAAGATGCCACAGGTCATAATGGTTCTTTAGTACTGTGGGAAACTGGGCGTTCTGACCCGAGAGTCTGGGACTGCCCCTCTGCACCAATGTTCCTGTCTATAAACCTTTTTTTTCCCTCTCTTCCTTCCCTGCCCCTTTTCCCACTTGCTGTCCCTGTCTTTCCATTCTCCTGTCACCTTCTAAATCCCATAGTTGTTTCTCTTTAGTACACAGTCGCATCTTTTGTGCTGTAAAGTATGCAACATAAACGACTCCCCAGCACAAAAAAACTGTTTTGCTGTTGATGAGGCCAGCACACACACACACACACACACACACACACACACACACACACACACACACACACACACGCACGCACGCACGCACGCACGCACACACACACACACACACACATACACACACACACACACACATGCACACGCACAGCAGAGAGAGAGAGAGAGAGAGAGAGAGAGAGAGAGAGAGAGAGAGAGGGGGGGGTGGAATCATGTAAAACTGAACTTATTTCCATTGTGCTCTCCATGGGTTACACCAGTCCATTTACACTGTGATATAGCCTGCACGTTCGGCCGGTCTTTGTGACATGACTTATCATGTGCACACATTCTTGTTTACATTGTTGTATTGACTTGTATCATACGCACCCATACTCAGCTTTAAAATTAATATGAGCTTGCACCAATCGTGCCGTACGCACAGTGTGCATGCATGCATACAATTATCCTAGACCCAGCCAGTGAAAACTGCACCTGGATTGACGTGATGCCTCTTGGTTTGATCTGCTCACAGGTCAAAGGTTCACCAGCATCGCCAATATCGATACCACACGCATCACAAGTCTTTGCCCTGGGGTTGAATTTTTCATTGATCGAAACGAAACAGAGTGCACCATACTGCAGGTGAACCGGACAAAGTGTGGCAGCCGAAGGCGAGCACCTGCAGCTATGGGATTGACGTATGGTGTGTGTGACGAGTCGTCCTCTTACTGTGATATTCGCGTCAATCAGGTCGCTAATTCGAATATCAGGGTTCATTTCCAGCGCCTGGAATACTGGTGTGTGGACAGGTTCTGGACAACAATCCTGGTGTTCCGCTATTATGTTAATCCTGAAATAGTGCAGTGCAGGCGCCATACCAAGGAAGAACTATCTTACCTGTCCCCTTACAGAATGTTCCTATATCACTTCCACAGTCCTGCAATCAAAGTTAATATTTCTGTTGTTCAAGGTAATCACCTCACTGTGAGGCACATAACAAATAATTCCGCCTATATAACAATTCCCAAAGTGGAAAGAGCATGCCTTAGCCATGAATTGAAATGGTCCCTTGGATATATCACTATGTTCAGTTTTCTGCAGTCAGATGCACCTGGAGTTTGTTTTGGAGAGAAACACTTACAACTGAAGTATCGAAACATATTTACAAATCAGCACATTATCACGTACTTGTGTGACGACAGTTATACACCAGCAAAGGTCGTTCCCACGTTCCGCCTTCAAATTGAGCTTGAAGCCAAAAAACGTTCTGGAAACACGTGAAGGTCAAACTTTATTTCTCGGCACTGCCTGAAAACAAGCGACCTCACAAGCTTTCCAGTGGGTTATTCAACTGTTCCGTTACTTTTTACTCGAAGTTTCAGGATCATCTGCACTGCAACGTGAAGACCGAGTGTGAAGATGGAAGAGATGAAACAGAACACTGTCCATTCAGCAATCCTTCATGCCAGGGTCTGGTTGCTTCGCATGGCAAATGTTTTACCTTAATCAGATCAGAAAAGTTATACCATGTTTCTTTCTATAAACACAGATGCGAAGCACTCGGTGGAAAAGTTGCTTCGATAAAAACGAGGCAAGAACAGAATGATGTTTTAACGATTTTTAAACCCTTTGCAAGATTCTATGTTCATTTTGGTTATACCTCAGGCTTTGACACTGTACCATTCATACTTAGTAAATTTCGTAAATGGTTTGACAACACTTTGATCTACAATATGAATCATTTTCAGCTAAACGAGTATTTCAATCCCCCCTCAAGGGAATGTAAACTTGGGCTACTTATTTCAATGGTAGTTAGTGCAGTGACAAGAGATTGGCCATGTGCGATTAATGACATACTTTGTGAAATCGTATATCGAGAACCAAAATATATTCCTCTCAAAACGGTTTTCTATCGTTCGAGTATTTCTAAATTCGTCCTGAAAAACACTTTGCAAGTGGTAACTGCCTGTCCAAATAAACACGTGACTCATGCGTTTTTCCTTTCTAGCCTGGACAAAACTTGCGGGAAAACATCACTTTCTCAGTTTCGTGAGGTTCGGAATATCAGTAGCGGTCTGCATTCACATAGGACTCCTCGTCTGACAGTGAATGAAGATACATACACCATGTTTAAATGTGACGATGCCATTACAACAATACATCACACCATTGTCTGTGATTTTAGAAAGGACTGTCCAGATAACAGTGATGAATCATTTTGCGAACATTCTTCCTGTAATGGCTGGCTGTGTTCTAACTCTCAGTGTACACTACAAAGTCAGCGTTGCAATGAGTTTTCAGACTGTTTGGACGATTCGGATGAAGCTGCTTGTCCTAGAGAAGATAGGAGTTATTTTAGAGAGAGAATGAAGATGTCAACGCGAACGTTCTACATCAACTTGGATGGTACTGGTTATTTTACTTACCATGAAATGACAAGTGATGAAGTTTGTCCTGACACACATTATCGATGCACAACAGAATGGCTGTACTGTCTCCCTGTCTACACTCGATGCAACGGATTTTCTGACTGCGTCCTTGGCGAAGATGAGCAAAACTGTGAAAGTGCTACATGCCCGTATTATTATCAGTGTAGAGCTTCCAAATTGTGTATACATGAAGATCACCTTTGTGATGGCTTCTCTCACTGCCCTCTGCATGATGATGAACTTGTGTGTGACATAATCTGTCCTGAAGATTGCCTGTGTCGAGGACATGTCTTTTGGTGTACACGATCCTTTTTCCGCTTACTTACTTCCCCCAACTTCGCTACCTTGATGCGTCGGGTTCGGGAATGTCAATGACTGATTTCATGCTAAATGATTACTCCTTCATCTACGTCTGTCTCATTGTTCCTTGAGTAATGTTTCAGGTGTGAAGCAAAACAACTTGCGCTTCCTGGACCTTGCCCACAACAATATGAGAAAACTGAACATCAGTATCCTCACGGCGCTGCCACAGCTTGACACTGTGATCGTATCACACAACCCTTTACAGGAGATAAGTCAACCTCCACGCTTCGTTCTTTATGATCGAAAAGGAATCGACCTATCGTACACATGTATTAACATACTTGATAAAGAAGAATCTATATTTTTACCCCAACTCCAATATTTGAATCTATCTTTCACTCCCATGACAACGATTGAACAGAGGGGATTTAAAAAAAAACATGCCTCAATTGACGCATATAGACTTAAAAGGGATCCCAGTTGAAACCTTTCCTGTTGATTTGTTTTTAAAGTCATTATATTTAAAACAAATCCATTCTTCAGACTATCGGTTTTGCTGTGATATTCTGCTTTCCGAACATCTAAGAGAAGGAGACTGTTTCTGCACCTCCAGCTATTTCCTTCATGTGACACTTTGATGCCATCTGAACTGTATCAGGCTTTCTTCTGGTTGTGTGTGCATCAGCCTTATGTTTTAATGTACTGGCTTATTTTCTAGCATTACTGTCTGTCGACATCAGAGAAATATTAGGAAATGAATTCCTACGGATCACTTCCCACTTGCAGTTGGCGATATCTGTATGGGAATTCATAATGGGATTACTGTAATGGCAAACACCATATTCCATGGAAAATACATGCAGTTTGAAGAAACGTGGACAAACGACGTGATGTGCAAGCTGAGTGGTACTCTGTTCTGGTTGTCCAGTGAGGTATCCGTTTTTGTCATCTTTGTTACAACATGGAATCACACCATTCTTTTCCGTACACCCAAGGATTCGTGGCGATTCAATAAATACTCATCAACCGTAATATGTGCAGTCATTTGGTTGGGTGGAGTCTGTCTGTCTGTTGTACCTTTTCTTCCTGGACTGTCACACTGGGGGACTCTCTGGCCAGTCTGGTCTGTGTCGTTTGTCTTTATTCCAGCGCTACAACTCTGATCAAGGATTCAAATGGTTCAAAGGAATTGTTAGCATCAATGTTTATCCTGTGTGTGTATTGATTCTGCCTTGTCACATCGGAATATACCGGTATATGCCGCCATACAGAATTTTACTCAAAACCCGTACATAGGTCATGTTTTTCGTCGGCTGGTCTGATCAGGATTCTGGCTGTCACATGTGCTCTTTGCTGGTGTTCTTTAGGTCTAGTGATGATGATGTCAGCAAGAAATGTTACTTTTTCAAACAGACTCAGAGACACTATCATTGTGTTCTTGTTGCCACTGAACTCTGCTCTCAACCCACTGTGTTATCTATGGACGATGGTGTCCCAAAGAGCGGCGAAAGCATCGGAGGAAAAAGTGTGCTTAAAATGCTGAAATTACGGCTTCATTTTCCTGCAAAAAAAAAAAGTCAGAACTAAATAAATGATATGATTGATTATATTTCAAAGTGTGTTTGCGAGGGCTTCTTTCTTCCAATATAACTTAAGTTAGTTTCTATACGCGACCCAGTCTAAATCACAAATGGTTGATATACAAATGATATAAATGCAAACTGATGTGGAATTGATGTACGTTGTGCTATGTTTCTTATTTGTGAAATGCTCAGACAGAAACATCTGTAGCTCCCACGAGACTGTTCCTCTGCTAAGGCGTTTTTTAGTGCTATGAACATGTTGTATATTGTCTCCGTGGGCGAAGTTGTCGCCCTTCCAGGAATGTGAACATGTGTTCAGGTCGTCTACAGCCAGCATCGTTACTGCACTTTCGAGGAACACTAGGGCGTTTTGGATACATACCATTTTGTGTACATGATGCCATAACATGCAGACGTCACTTTTCACTGTCTTCACAGGTGAGCTGGCCGAGGAAGACTTTTCCCTTGTAGTCTGTATGCTTTTGCAGCTATTTTGACATCTCCCTTTTCAACAAAGTCTGAATTTGTTTATCGAAAACTTGTGGATCCTCCTTCCTTGTTATCTCCCTCTTCACGTCCAGTCTGTCTGTCTGTGTACTTAGTCTCCTGCTTGTTATCTCCCTCTTCACGTCCAGTCTGTCTATGTACTTAGTCTCCTGTATCTTCACTTCTAGTCTGTCTATGTACTTAGTCTCTCCTGTCTCCCTCTTCACTTCCAGTGTGTCTACGTACTTAGTGTCCTGCCTTGTTAGCGTACTGAACTGAGGACCCTCTACACAGGTATGCAAAACGCTGTCCACTAACACCTATTGCTACGTCTTCTTCAGGATCTGAAACTGATTCTTAAACGTATGGATTTGTCTGTAGTGTACTCTTTGTCCCCTAGCGAGCTTGGACAGATATTAGAGAGGGGGAGGGGGGGGGGGGGGGGAGGGCAGGCGGGGAGACAGAGAGAAGAGAAGAAACTTGGATGAGGAGGTGGAGATGGAAGAGGAGGAGGAGGTGGAGAGGAGGAGAGGGAGGAGGAAGTGGAAGAGGAGGAGAATGGGAAAAAAAGAAACTTTGGATATGAAGATGGTGGCGACTGAGATGGGTCCAATGGCTATTTTCTTGTCAGTAGGACAACGGTTTCAACGGAGCCTGCTTTAATCGATTTTAGTTGTAAGCTCTGCTCTGATTGCCATTTTTTATCCTCAGAGGTCACAACCTGATAAACAGCGTTACTAATTTACTGGTGCTCAGTAACTATGTTCAACTCGATAAGAAGAAGCAGGCAGGCAGTTATTTCATTCTCGTGTTGTTAATGAGCATTTCTGCTTCAGTAGGTTGTTGGTGCTCATTCCAGCTGGCCACGTGCTTACGTCATCAGTAACTGTCAATCTAGCTGAGTGGTAAACAGTTCTATCGTCTTTTTTGTGCCGTTTTACAATTGCCATGGCGACGGCGTAGATAGGACGAGGTGTGAGTTGTCTTCGAGTTGGCAATTGAGTTGTTCATGACTGCTGGAAACAAGCACGATGAAGGATAGTTGAAAACAAGTGCCATGATGTGTTCATGTAGGATGCTAGCCAGCTCGAATAATTGAGAGCATTCACCCAGCAGTTCAAAGGAACATTTGTTTGACAGTAGCTGTTTGGTTGAAATGAGATTAATGTGTGTGTGTGTGTGTGTGTGTGTGTGTGTGTGTGTGTGTGTGTGTGTGTGTGTGTGTGTGACCACTGTAACATTTCTCGTTTTTGAACGAGTCCATACTTCTGATATGTGCGTGCGTACGTGCGAGCGTGCGTGCGCGCATGCGTGTTTGCGTGCGTGCGTGAGTGCGTGTGTGAGTGTGTGTGTGTGTGTGTGTGTGTGTGTGTGTGTGTGTGTGTGTGTGTGTGTGCCACTGTAACACTTTTTTTTTTTCTGCTGTCCCAATCTCTGCGCCACCTCAGAGGCAGTACACCCACGCCGCTCATTCCGACACCCCATCCACAGCCACAGCCCGGTCGGCCCCGCCGCAGCCGTGGCACCGACAATCCACAGGGAGCAGCCATTGTCAAGTCGTCGAGAGGCAACCCACGGAGGAGACACTTGACTGCTGCCGAGTCACGTTAGTGGTGTTGTTCAGTGGCGCCTGTTCTGATCTAACATACGCAGGACACCACCTACTAAGCCCCCTACTGACGACAATAATTGCTTAGTCGTGGAGCCGGCGTGAGTGAGCTCTCTCCCTCCAGAGGGCGCCACCACCATGTCCGTCCAATGACAGCCCCCATGGACTCGCCGATACCGGTTACCCCGAGAAACCAAACCAAGGCCACAGACGTGGAGAGGACATTGAAACTGAGGTCACCATGACAGCAGGGCATGAAGGGCCACAGAATTTGAGACTTTTTTTTTTTGCTGATCGATGAGAATGAGGATGATGATGATGAAGATGATGCTACGGATTTCCATTTCGGTCTGAGACTACATGACAGGGCTGTACCCTACGCTTCCTTTGATAATATATCCCGGCGTCAACCAGGCCCGAGAGATACAGACACCTGCAGTGTTGGTCAGGAAATTTGAGCAACACTCTCAGAAAGGCATCTGTTGAGTGGATGAAACTCGACTGTGTGGTCCCAGTTTTTCCAAACTGAGTCCGCAGCAAACTCAACTCTGGGTAGGAGCCGGTCGGGGCAGAAAAAACCCACATGACTCTGATGGGATTCGAACCCACGACCTCCCAGCCGGGAGTCCGCGACGCTAACCACTTCGCCATGTGTGTGTGTGTGTGTGTGTGTGTGTTGTTCGGGATTGCCTGCGGAGTTAAAGGTGGATGCAACTAGATGACTATGAATACGGCAATGAAAATGATGATGATAGTTATGATAATGTTAATGAAGACCGCGTTACAGATTAACTGTTTCTTTTTTCTGACTTGCTATTAAAATCGGACCAATCGGATTTGAGAGACGAGTGTTCACAAGAAAAACGCAGTAATTCCCGTTTCCTCTTCTTCGCTACTGTTACACTCTGTTCTACCCAGTAGTCTGTGTCTCCTTCTCCCTAGCACCCACTCATCAGCTGATGCACCAAACATCGGAAAGAAACACAGAGAGGTCTAGACAAGGCCTCGACCTATGAAATTTGCATTGTTGAATTTGAAATGTTAGTGATAAAGCACCACCAAAAACATAGACAAACGAATCGCTTTACAACTGGATCTATTGTTGAGTTTGTTTATACCTGAAGTAGGCTTTCTCTTCATGCAATTAGCAGCATTGCAATCCAGAACTGATATATTTGACATTATAGAATCACGGCTACAGCGTCTAGCGAAGGTGTAGCCATGGTTCCTAACTGACAACAAAATAGCCTTCAATTTCCAACTTAAGCACTAACCATCCTGCTGTTCAACATTTCGTATCTCTCTGTCTCTCTCTCTCTGTCTCTCTCTCTCTCTCTCTCTCTCTGAATAATTTTTGTTCAAATGATGTATGCATGACAAGGACAGATTGTAAGACTGAGCTCTGGCCTAAAATCATCATTCTTGCATATCAATCAATCAATCAATCAATCTCTCTCTCTCTCTCTCTCTCTCTCTCTCTCTCTCTCTCTCTCTCTCTCTCTCTCTCTCCTTCCTGTATTTTTTTTCTTTGAAAAGAAAGGGGTCAGTTTGGAAAATAAAGAAAGGGAATGAGTATAAGAGCCATAATCCACAAATTGTAGAATCAAAGTTCTGCAGCCTAGAAAAGAGGTACTTGGATTTTCTAGCGAGCAACTTTTTTTTTTATCGACTCTCTTGTTTGCTGTGGGTCTTCAATTGAGTTTGTTTCCTTTTATTTCAGACGCTGGTCCTATCATGAGTGCACACGGCTGGAAAGGAAAGGTGTGAACACCTGTGGTTCCCCAATCCACTTTACAGGTAAGAAATGGGGTCTTTATGAGGCTAGTACTCAGAGTTTCATGCTAATGTGAAAGCCAATTCCAGCATGGAACTTATATCAGAAGTTTGGGGATGTTTTTCAACAGGAATGAGAGGAAGCCAATGGCCACATTTCCCCGTACATGTTCATATCAAACATCTTTGAAAGGTTAGAGACATTTTCTGTTGGCTGTTCAGGAATCTTTCCTTTTACTGATTTGATAATCAACCAGAGCCATGACTACTTGGAAATAAAATGGGGGTCACCTATACCTGTATCAGTCACCTTGCATATCTGTTGTTCTTTTCTTGGTAGTGTGTCTTCTCCTAGTCCAGCACCACCTTTTGTTTTCAGCCCCAGGCTCTGCTGCTTTGAAGTGGAAAAAAATCATATGGGACGCTTGTCGAGTCCTGATTCACTGTATGAGGAAGATAAATAGTCTACAAGGGCATGAAAATAAACTGGATACCCAGTTATCGGTGAGGCTCGTATTTGAACAGCTTGAGAGAGAGAGAGAGAGGGAGAGGGAGGGAGGGAGGGAGGGTGAGAGAGAGAGAGAGGGAGGGAGGGGGAGGGAGGGTGAGAGAGAGAGATGGAGGGAGGGGAGGGAGGGAGGGAGAGAGAGAGGGGAGGGAGAGATGGAGGGAGGGAGGGAGGGAGGGAGAGAGAGAGAGAGAGAGAGAGAGAGAGAGAGAGAGAGAGAGAGGAGGAGAGAGAGAGAGAGAGAGAGAGAGAGAGAAAGAGGGACTGAGTTTTTTTTAAAATTACATCTTACCCACCTAACTTTTTTTCTGCACTTCATACAGAATATCATACTTATGGTACAGAAGACTAACTCATAGAGATAAAGACAAGTGCAGTGTGAATGGAGGCCACATTGCTCCTTCACATGCATGGAGCATTCGTCCTCGCTCATTAGCCTTCCAGGGTCTGCTGGGCTACAGTTAACAGCCCTTTCCATGACCACCCACCTCACCGTTTTCTACATCAAGACAGAATCAGTCAGCATTCTTTGCCTTCGCTTCCCCACAATTTCTTTTCTGTCAGATTTCAGAACTGTAGTAGACGAGATAGTGTTCCTCACAGCAATTGCTTTCCTTACAATCTCCACAACAACACGCCCTCCCTCTGACTCTTTATTCCTTTTCCTTCTCTCTCCCTCCCCCCCTTCTCTCTCTCTGCGACATATGCCGATACTAGAGACTAGACACACAACAGACAGACTCCAGACAGCAAACAGGAGGAGGAAAACGTCAACGTCACAGGCCAGACCGAGACAACATTTCGTTCTTAACATGCTCACTGGGCCTCGTTGTGAGGCTGTGCGTCGTGTTCACGTCCCTTTAGACTTGATCAAACCTCGTGATAGTTGATCAATCATCGCCAGATGTGGAAACATTTAGGACATTGAAGGTCATTTCTTCGCTGACAGTGAGGAGCTGAAATGGTAGAGCTGTCAGCTGGGATCAGGTTTGTCATCTGAACAGAAAACGAACCCACTCACGTTTGTTCGTGCGGGTAAGGTATTTTTTTTACGAGCATTTCCGACCATGC
>JADBJO010030365.1:7500-17978 GCA_016801955.1 Conus betulinus | reverse complement strand
TATCAAAATCAAGTCATGCAATAAAGAAGAATGAGCTGAAAAACCCAACACCAAGAAATAACCATCACAGCAAAACACCAACAGCCCCCCCCCACCCCACCCCACCCCCACCCCAACATCAAAACAACAAAAAACAAGAGAAAAGAGGAAATCGATAACATGGGATAACAAACCGACTCATGGACTTTTGTTTTCTAGTTCAGTTAATAATAACGAGTGATACCTTTCTTTGAACATGTTGAGACTGATATTAACGTCGATTTTATTAATAATGGCATTCCACAAACAAACTCCCGGAGTAAATCAGACTAGTTTTAAAGAGATCAATTCTGGGACGCGTGGTACTATCCTAGACGAATGGTTATTACTCTTTGTTGGAAACATATATTAGTAAGGGAGTGTGGTACTCTTCCGGACAATATTTTTGAACATGAAAAACAGCTTTGTTATACTCTAATTTCATTTTTAATGGCAAAAATATTCAATACCTTTATAAATCAGACGCTAACAGAGTCGACTCAATTTCAAGGCTCGTCTATGTAGACTTACTAGAGGTTTCATGATATTATGCTGGCTGAATCCCAAACAGTTTTTAAAAACATAATTTATGTAAGATTCAAGTAAGCACAGAAGAACATTTTTTCGAACTCTGTAGAGCAAGAATGTTTTTACTTAGAGAGTGAATAGATCTTTTTAGAGTAATGTTACATATCCTTGTAATATGATCTGACCGTGACAAATTATATCAATGACCAACTCAAGAACGTTATGGTTTTAGTTCTTCAATCTGTTGTCATGTGAGTAAAGAACAGAAAAATTATCAGGAAAGATTTTGACCGTTTTTGTCGGATTGTTTAAGCATGGAATTTCGTTTTCTGTTGCAGGAGAGAGAGAGAGGAGAGGACGAGAGAGAGGAGGTGGAGGGAGGAGGGATTGGGAGGGGAGGGGGACGACCGGGATTTTTTTTTTTTTTGGAGGGATCGACGAGGTAGCCGAGCGCGGCTAGAGAGGGCGAGTGAGAGGCTGCGGACGGAGAGAAGGAGAGGAGGGGAGGGCGGAGGGAGAGAGGATCGATGTAGAGACGGAGAGGGAAGAGCGGGAGAGGGATTTTAGAGACGAGGAAGGGGGGGGTTGGAGAGGAGGAGAGGATGAGAGAGGAGGCGGAGGAGGGAGCAAAAGAGATCGAGGAGACGAGAAGAGAAGAGGGCGAGGGAGAGAGAAAAGGAAGAAGACAGAAGAAGAAGACAGTATTATTTAAACATAAGTTACTATCTCTGGGAACAAAGAAATGCCTGTACGGAATATGAACTATTACATGTTGTCCCAGTTTAGCCAGCTTCAAGCTGTCTTGCAGATTAGTGCTGACCGGCGGTGATCTTGACTTGTCGTCCGCATCAACACTGATATCACATGAAGACCATGACACGTCCTGAAAAAAAGCCACATTCACAGCAGTGTGAATGCTCAGCCTCAGAGATCTGTCCGTTCTTTACTTTGGCCAGAGGATGGGTCCTCCCGAACTCTCGAACATAGCAGCCCAAGAGTCCTTCTATGGCACCTGCAGAGAACGTGCGTCGCCCGTAAGTTGAGCTTTTCATCGGTAAGGTTCCCCCCCATGCTCGCCACCTTCCCTTGCCCCAACGCCTCCGGTTCTCCAGTACGTGCTCCCTCAGCTTTCCGTCAAAGAACACCGTACCGGGGAAGGCCGCAGTGTCAAGTTTTTGGTCGCGGCTTCTTATGGCCAGTTCGGTGGGCAACACCACGATGTGGACAGGGCTTGATGCTTGCCCTGCATGCCGACGCTTTGTCCGTCAAGATGTCACAAGACTTCAGTGTCACCGTCTTCTACTGTGTTTACTCTCTTGTGTTTTTTTGATAGGCTCTGCTACCTTTATGTGTTCGAAATGAAACACGTAAGTGGCCGGCCATCGGACCGCAATGTACTGCTTCAGATCATTTGGTTGTCATTTTTCCATTAGTGGATGCGCTGTAATTGTACAAAAGTCCAACATACCCTGTTTCTTTTTTTCAGCTGTTGAAATTGCTCATTCAGCCCCTGTCTTCTTAGCCTCCATGTTCAAAATAGTCGGCCCTGTAAAGTGGACACTTTTTCCAGGATGAAAGTAGTAGTTGAGTTGTGCATCTTGTGCATCACTCTTACACAGTCTATTTCATTGCGACCCCGTCAAACGCGTTGTCGTTCTGTTAACGCGGTTTTAGCAAGGATGGGATATCGGTGTTCATCTTCCTTGGGCAGAAACGGGCTAGCCCGTTTGTAGGTGCATATTACCTAGGGCGCTTTTCAACACGAGGACTAATAATATCACTTTCTTCCGCATCGATGGGAGATTGAAACACTTCGTTTTGATTCTGATCTGGTCACTCTCGCCAAGCATAATTCATCAGTGGACACGAATGATGGAAGTCGATCATTTAGCACAGTAATAAACAAACAACATATCGGGCATCTGTTTTTACCCTTTGCCACAGTCCACAGAACAACCCACTATCAGTACAGCGTAACCCCTTAAATCCACATGGGCGTGTGTTCACGGTACTGGAAAGGTCTTGAACTTTGAAGTGCCCGCGTCCGTCGACTTCTGCTCATATTTCGCAACAAAATTCATACTCCCTAACTCCACATAGTTTGGAAGGAATCTCTCGCCTAATACCTGTTTTTGCATTGTCGAACGAAATTCACACTCTATCGGCGTGGTACCTTATTCAAAACATTGAAAAGACGATTAGATATTACTCTCATAGTTCTGTTGCTTATACTTCCCTTTTGTTTTCATTACCAATGTCCGATTTCGATAGTACGCGGCCTTTTTTATGTTGTTTATCCAACCTCTTCAATGGGATTTGCTTCTTCTTGAAGCCATCCTCGCTCTCTCTCTCTCTCTCTCTCTCTACGACACCTCTCTCTCTCCTCTCTTCAATATCTCTCTCAAAAAACTCTCTCTTTTAATCAACCAATCAATCATTGCACTTTCTCCCACAAGGAAAGCGCGCCAACTCCTCCCACATGCCTTCCCCTCTCGGGGAAAAAAATAGCGCAAACACTTTTTATCACCCGGAGTTGTGATCTTTCCATTGAGAAAGTGATCGTCAACTTTTTGTTACGCCACTATAACCACCAACACATCGTTAACTTTTCTTGTTACACCATTCTACCCGTTCAATACATCGTTAACTCTTTTTGTTACACCACTCTACCCACCAACACATCGTTAACTCTTCTTGTTACACCCATTCTACCCGTCAACACATCGTTCAAGTCTTCTTGTTACACCATTCTACACACCAACAAATCGTTAACTCTCCATGTTACACAACCATTCTACCCGTCAACAAGTTTTGGCCACCATGATCAAAATAACATGGATCTGGTAATAACTGCTGGATTAGTAATCTCTGCCTCTGTGGCAGTTTACCACACTGGAGCCATAACGAAATTTGCATTTTGTTTCAGTTGTAACGCATAACTTTTTTTTTTTTTTTAACTTGTTTACATATCTCAGTCTAATGTTGCCCTATCACAGTACACACCATTTTTTTCCTATCTCAATCCAATGGATGATCCTTTGTGGACATATCTACGTCTGACTCTCATCTGTTTCTCACATATATGGCAGCTAACATGAGAGTCTGTCCAAAAACAGCAGTAAAACAACTTCATTACAATGGCAGGAGCGATACTCCCCCCCTCCACCTCATCTTTTTATATGATCACTTAATCAATAGCTTCCACTTTAGTTACCAAATTACAGAGAAAGGAGAGTCAGAGAGAGAGAGAGAGAGGAGAGAGAGAGACGAGAGAGAGAGAGAGAGAGAGAGAGAGAGAGATGGCTTACTCTTCACTCCTGATCACAAAACATTGTAAATCTCTGCACATGTGTGTGTGTGTGTGTGTTGGTGTGTGTGTGTGTTGTGTGTGTGTGTGTGTGTTGTATGGTTTACTATGTGTGATTGTGTGGTACTTGTCTCTGCACTTGTGTGTGTGTGTGTGTGTGTGTGTGTGTGGTGTGTGTGTGTGTGTGTGTGTTGTGTGTGTGTTTCTATGTGTGATTGTGTGTACTTGTCTCTGCACGGTTGTGTGTGTGTGTGTGTGTTGTGTGTGTGTGTGTGTGTGTGTGTGTGTGTGTGTGTCCCTTGATAATACAATGTATATATCTGACGCCTTAATTACTTTGAAAAAGAAAGAAAGCAGCGGTTGGGATCACCACAGACTGTGACGGAATTCATGAAGACGGGACAGATGAGCCAATGCACAAACACAGAGCGACAGCCTGAATAAAAAAACCTCACCAGAGGATGTCCAGACGGCGAAAAAAAGCTGATCACTTGTAAATAAGGAGTCATTCAAATCATAGACAAATGAGGGAAATGCGGGCGAAGAATGCATCGTATAGTGTATGACCAAACTATGCTCAAACTTGTATAACGGTAACATTGATGGAGGCCAATTTGCGTTTGAAGAGTCCCCTACGTTCTCACAGTGACTGAAAATCGCCCCCAAAAGAGAAGTCGGCTGGAGAAGACGGTAAACTAGGAGAGCTGATACACAGGCTGAGTGAGAAAAAGCTTGAAGATCATGAAAGTTAAGTGGAAGGCAGATTCCATTCCTCCTTCCCCACCACGTTTAACACTGCCTGAAAAGAATCAAGTATTCATTTATTTTGGGATGGACATTGAATGTGCACTAAAACAATCACAAAGTGGTTCTAACGCACGACCATAAGCTCCGCTCGAAAACTCTTTAAAAAAAAATTTCCGAGTGGAATATCAGGTTTTTTTTATTATTTTTTTTTTTTTTTTTTGTTTGCCTTCACAGAATCATCCTCTTCTTCAGCAATGATGGCATCAGCTTCCGACTGTAATCTATTCAGAATGGTTTGCGTCATTGTATTGCTATGATGGCCGCTCAGACCAACGGTTTGACAGTTTCTGATAGTTGTTTGAAATTCCCCTTTTATGTAAGCAAACGTTCACAAAAACTGTAATCCTGATATGGAAACAAATGCAACAGGACTACCAGTTGTTATTATTACGTCTGCAAGGCAGCAATGTGAAATACAATTTTGCTTCTTCTTCTTCTTCTTTTCTTCTTCTTTCTTCTTCTTCTTTCGTCTTCTTCTTCTTCTCTGAATTAGTCTTTTACACGCTATCATACTGCTTCTGTTGTACCACGGCATACAAAACAGTTTAGAAAACTGTAGGGCAGCAATGTGAGTGGATGGTGTGGAATAAACGAGACAGAGTATGTATTGTTAGTGGTATATGTGTGATCAGCTAGATTCATGTTCTGTGCAGAGTATACCACTAATTTTAACATCCGAGAAGACGCTGTACCTGCATCTCTGGAGACTGGTGATGGTTGTGCAGGTGTAGGCTATCGCCTGAAACGAAACAACGAAGGTACCACATTCCTACTGAAAAATCTATCTGACTGTCGGTACCAACAACACCCGTTTAAGTTTCACAGAGAACCAGGGAGTGGTGTATGGTTTGTGTGGGGGGTTCCACTGTTTTTTGTAACCTGCACGTGAAAGTCAGACAGGGTATGTATGTGCGTGCTCACGTTCAACGGTCGGTATTCTGGTGTGTGTGCCACTGAAAAGGAACACTTGGAGCATTGCAATGCGGTTTACGAACACCACATGATACTGACATAACATTGAAATGGGATTATCATGTTCTTCAAGATTTCTTTTTTCAGTCAGCTGCGAATTTATTGTGGATAGCAATCATGGATCAAACGGCAACAGCTACAATCAATTTACAAGCGATAAAATACAATAATTTATTGTTACAAAATATGACAGAATATTCTGGGTATGTAAACATACCGTATGTGCGTGGCACGATTTCTTTTAGTACAGAACTGAAGTTACACTCCAAACATGTCGTCATGGTCAGTGTCCTGCAGTCATACCGACCTTTCCCCTTGTTTTGATAGCAGTCCGTTGCGACTTGCATACAAAAAGCAGAATACATCTCAGGATCATAGAACTATCGTGTGTGCTGAGCGTTCCACACCAGCGTCCATATTTATTTACGTCATATATTCGAATTTACTTTGTTCATACCGGTGTTAGATTAAAGTTTGTCAAAATGGCCTTTTCTGCTTTTTACGTCTCTACACACCCTTACAAACTGCGAAGTGGGTTTGTCAACTGTTCTGCAATGAATTATTTCAAATTCCATCACTTTCTGCAGTGCAATTTGAAGACAGAGTGTGAGGATGGACGGGATGAAACAGAACTCTGTCCCTTTCAGTGGTCCTAGATGTCAGGGGATGGTGGCTTCAACTAAACAATGTTTCAAGGTAGTCATGTTAAAGACTGATTCACGTAATAGACATTTGTTCCATGGATGTCAGAAATATGGCCAGCAACTTGCTTCTGTCAAAACTAGAAAAGAACTGGAAAACTCGCTACCTATTTTCAAAAAATTATTATTTGTTTGAAGTAACGTTTTGGGTACACTTCAGGCTGGCACTTGGTGTCTTTATATATATAGTAGATTCCATAAGTGGTCTGATAAAACAATTATATTCCATGAGAATCACTTCATATACTACACAAATTTTCAGACATACTATTTCGAGGAAAAATGGTGGAACTGGGTTGGAATTCCTGGGGTTTAGGAGAAACATATCCATGGGTATGCAGCACTATGCGAATTAAGATTAGATCTGCTGGGTGTCTTTCCTCGTAGCATTGCACCAGCCAAATCAGAGTCCGCACAGCCCACTTTCACACACACCAGGCAGGCTTTACTCACTTGTTCACACAGTCACGTGATCCACAGCTGTTTGTACTGTAACATCAAAAGTTACTTTGGGAATACATATGATTCTGAAGGTTTTGCATTCCTGGAATTGCATACTGATCAGAAGCATGTGCTATCAGCTAAGAGAAATACAACGTATGCACTTGCAATGTTCAGTTGTATTAAGAATGTCAAATCAATACATTTTACTTTGGTGTGTGTGACTTCATACAGGACTGCCCAGATAAATCTGATGAGTCTTTTTTTGTGTGCATCCTTAGTGCCAAGGCTTCAAGTGCTCAAATAGCCAGTGTGCATTGCACAGTCAACACTGTAATGAGCACTCTGATTGTCTGGATGATTCTGATGAGGTTAGTTGCCTGCAGCAAAATTTTGCTTGGTGAGCATACTGCATGCAACTCAGAGATGTGAAGATGACACAGCGATTTTTCATTAACCTGGCACCGGGTTACTTTACACAACAGAACAATAAAAACTGAACCTTGTCCTGCCACTCATCATCGTTGTACATCTGAATGGTTGTACGGTCTTCCTGTTTACACTCGATGCAATGGATTCTCTGACTGTCTTAATGGAGAGGATGAGCAAGACTGCAATACGATTCGATGTTCTGGATTGTTTCAGTGTCGAACATCTGCAATTTGTCTGCACAAAGATCATCTGTGTGATGGCTGGGGCCAGTGTCCACAACGAGAATGATGAGCTGATGTGCGACATGACCTGTCCTGAGGGTTGTGCATGTCAAGGGCACTCCCGTCCTTTGCAGAAACACGTTTCCTGTTGATCGTTTTCTCACAGCTACGATATGTGGACGCCACAGGATCAGGGATGTCATTGTATAATTTTAGGACCAACACCTATAGCATTCGTCTTATTCTAGCTAGTTGCTATATTTCTAATGTGTCAGGCATTCAGCTTCCCAACCTACAGTACATTGATCTTGCAAGCAACCTTTTACAATATCTCGACATTCCTAGTTTTCTCGAGCTACAAAACTTGAATATCTTACGTTTAGCAGGAAACCCCATCAGGTCAAACACAAGAGGCGTGTCACCAAAAGGTATTCATTATTCACTGATGCTGATAGAAGTATCAGCAACACATCTTGACACACTGAACAGCGAACTGTCTATATTCTTGCCCCTAGTGGAACATTTAAATTTGTCCTTTTCGGACATTAAAATTATCAGGTCTTCAGGTTTTAAAAACATTCCACGTCTGCTTGAAGTGGACATGAGATTCATCCCACTTACTGATTTCCCATTAGATTTGCTGTCAGCGTCAGATCGTTTACAAAATATTTTTTGCATCCAATTACAGGTTGTGCTGTAAGACCTTACTTCCAAAACAGTCGGGAAAAATAAAGTGCTCAGCTCCTTACACTGTACTTCCTTCATGCGCAACCCTGATTCCCACTGAACTATACAGAGTTTTTCTTCTGGGTGGTCTGTGTGTGTTCCACAGTAGGAAACTTGGTTTGTCTTATCAGCTTATTCAAAGTCAAAAAAGGTTTTGAAAACAGTTCTTTTTGCTGATTACTAATTTGCTGTTAACTGACTGGTGTATTGGATGTCACGTAAGTATTGTTACAGCAGCTAGTGAGATATTAAGTGATCGTTACATTTACTCTGAAAAGATATGGATCAACAGCCTGTCTTGTAAGGTGGCTGAGTTTCTTTTCTATCTGTCCAGTGAGGTGTCAGTTTTGATCATTTGGTTTCATCACCATGGATCACATCATTGTCATTCGCTTTGGAAAGGACACGTCTAAACTGAGAATATCAGCTTTCATAGTACCATGGTGTGCTGGAACCCTGATGTCTTTGATAACTTTTATTCCTGGATTGTCACTGTGGGGACTTCAAGGTCAGTCGGGTCTGTGTCGCATAGCATTATTGAACCAGTTTAAGTCAAACGCAAAATTCCGATGGTCAGATGTGATTGTGAGCCTTAACTGCATAATATGCTTAGCAATTATGGTGGTCAAGTCGTGATCAACAAAAGGACGCCCAAATTCAGAGCTATGCTTAATTCTGCTGCAAAGTCTGTGTATTCTGAAGTACATCTGGTGAGAAAAGTAGCAACCACGAACAGCGTCAGCTGGCTTATTCTTGGATTCACCATGGTAATGGCCACACAAATGGGTCTCCAGACTTAAACAACACCCATGACGCCATGGTTGTGTTTGGGTTACTACTCAGCTCTGCACTCAGCCCATTTCTTTATCTGTGGACTGTGGTCATGCAGATACGGAGAAAGCACTAGAAGACAAAGTATTTAGCAATGTTAAAATCTCTCAGTTGCTTGCGTCAGGTAAACAGACCTCCAAACCAAGCAAATAATATAAGATAAATAGCACACAGTGCGATTTTGGCACCTTTTTGTTTGTTTACACCACCATTATATATGCAATGGCCTATTGTCACACACATCAAAATGGCGAAAGCTCGTAATTTGCATTCGGTGTACTTTGAAAGACTTTCTAGCTAACATCACAACCATCTTGCGACGGAAACGCAAACAGCATGAACAAAATATATACGAATCAATGGTCCGATGTAAGTTTTGTTTGGTTGGTATGATAGCAGCAAACAGGGTGTGGGGTATGGGGGGGGGGGGTGGGGTGGGTGGGGGGTGGGGGTATTAGTCTGACCCTGCACAAATGAGGAATGAAAGGGTGCAGAGTATGTAATAGTTAACACACAGTGATGTTTTCAAAAGCGCTCATGACCTTTTGTTTGTATTTTTCTCACAGTGCTCGTAATGAAAAAAAAAAGTCATTTTCATTGTCATGTCGATGTCTGCAATACTAATCAATAATCATCATATAAAACTTCACCCCCAGCATGGTTTGAGTGGAGGCACCCAATTTATCACTCCACTGTTCACCCAAACCGTCCAGTAGTAGTCTTTCACACACTTGGTGCAATGGCACATATTCCGCCCAGCAGAGACTTTCTTCAAGATTATTTTGGTTCACTGCAAAATGAATGTGAATATATCGTGAAGAAACCATCCGCAGAACTTTGTATGTAAATTAAAATATCTACAGCACAGGGGAAGAAAATCAAGACATCCACAGCATAGGGCATGGGGAGCAGGACACTGACAGCAAAGTGTAGACATCCATATCAAGACATCCAAAATCATACATCCATAGCATAGAGTGTAGAAAAATCAAGACATCCATAGCATAGAGTGTAGAAAAATCAAGACATCCATAGCATAGAGTGTAGAAAAATCAAGACATCCATAGCATAGAGTGTAGAAAAATCAAGACATCCATAGCATAGAGTGTAGAAAAATCAAGACATCCATAGCATAGAGTGTAGAAAAAATCAAGACATCCATAGCATAGAGTGTAGAAAAAATCAAGACTTCATAGCATAGAGTGTACATCCATAGGGAGTGTAGAAAAAAGACATCAAGACTTCCACTGACAGCAGGGCATTGGGGAAAAATCAAGACACCATGACAGCAAAGACATGTAGTGTAGAAAAATCAAGACATCCATGGCATAAAAGTGTAGAAAAAAAAATCAAGACATCCTTAGCATAGAGAGTGTAGAAAAATCAAGACATCCATAGCATAGAGTGTAGAAAAATCAAGACATCCATGGCATACAGTGTAGAAAAATCAAGACATCCATAGCATACAGTGTAGAAAAATCAAGACTTCCACAA